>OY720444.1:86487742-86617455 GCA_963082915.1 Dolichopus griseipennis
AAAAATTATAAAAATATTTTTACCAAAACTAATTAAGCATCCTTTTCTTCTAGTTGATGGTAAAAGTTCCGACATCTTTAATAACAGTAGCAGTTTACAATTCGTTTCCTTCGTTTTATTGAAATCCTTTGTGTATATTTTGATCTGTCCAAATTTTATTCATATAAATATTGTACACTATATATTCATTGAACCACAATAGAATTGAATGGTTTCGAATTTAATACTTTCAATTTTTTTTTTGTGTTTTTGTTTTTTATAATATATAATGTTTTTATATATAACTATTATTTCTATGTACACACACAATTATATATGCATATGTATATAATTTATTGTAATTTATACTTTTGTTATTATTTACACTATTAAAATGTTCATATACCTATTGTTCATTTTCTATTTCAAAAAAAAAAATATAAAAATTTATATTATATACATTTGTATTATACAGAGGATTACATATTATTCAATTCAATTAAAGTACCGTTATTTTATTATAAATTGAACATTCAAACAATAGTAATACAAAAAAAAAAAAAAAATAAAAAAAATTAAAACACAATCAAAAAATATTAACTACTATATTGTATTTTGTTATTAGTAATTCATACACATATACGTATAGTAGTATATGTAATTTAATAATATATGATATTATTTAATATTGAACACAAAATGTCTAATATATATATATATATATATTATATTATTTATTATTTCACTTTAGTTATTATATATATATATATGTATTATGTATATACATATATATATATTTTATTATATTAAAAATTAAAAAAAAAATAAAATTGAAATATTGAATTTATAGAAGATTGTTAACCTGTATTGAAATTGATTCCTTGTTATTTTCTAGTTGTGACTACTTTTTTTTTTGTGATTACTTTTTTTTTATGATTACTTTTTTTACTTATTACATGTATGATTGTAAGAATAACTAGAAAAATATTTTTTTGTTTTTGATTTTTTAGTTTTTTTTTTTTTTTGAGTTGTTCCTGATTTTTATTTCGTAAATCAAATCACGTTTTTTTTTTGTTGTTGTTTTTGTTTTTTACTTGTTATTTTTTTTTGTATTCGATTTATTTTCCTATATATTCTCCCGTCTTTTACTTGTCAAGAGTCCAATTATACTTCAACTTTTTCGCTCGGGTATTCTTTTTATTTTTTGGTTGTAATTTTATTTGTTCCTTTTAAGATGAACGACAATAAAATTGGTAACATGTAATCACAAGTCCATATATAATATAACTGTATATATATATAATATTGAAGTTATATTGACAACAAATTACAATCAATATTATATTTATGAATGTTGTGCTTTTTATATTAAAATTACGTTATTTCATGTATTTGAAGTTGTTTTATATATATGTGCATATTATATATGTCTATATATATTATTTTAACGTAATTTTATATTATGTATATATATATGTATATGTATATTGTAGAAAATTGTAATATAGTAAATGAAGCAGGACACTGTGTATTATTATTACATTTGTTTAATTTTTCTGATTTTGATTCTAATTTGGTTCTTCTTGTTTCCGATATTCGATACAATAACAACAACAACAAAATGATGTATAAATGGAATTTAGAAAGAGATGGAAAATATTTGTAAAGGAGCAAGAAAAAAAAAATAATATTATAAAATTGGGGAACAACAGGATTTTAATCACGAATGAGATTTTTTTCTATATATATATATATACAGTGGTTGTATACCAGGATGTTCTTATTCTGCTTCAATGAATTGTGGTTTTTTTTTTTGGAATTTATGGTCGATCGATTCGATTTGTTTGATTGTTTGGTTTTTCTTTTTTGTTTTAATTTTCTGCTTTTTTTTTGAATTCGTTGTTAATTTTTTGTTTTATAGTTTATCGTATATTATTACAGTTAGTTGCAAATTTAATAAATAAAAAATATCTTGAAAAAAAGTTAGTTTCGTTTTGTTCATACGTGGCTTCTAAAATCTTTTAATATCCGTTATGATGATATTGATGATTATATTGATGAAATTGTAAACCAAAATTTGTATGATTTGTAGTTAATTCATTTTCGAATTAAATTAGAAGAATAAATAATCTTCGTCTGCAGCATAAACAGTTATTTTTAGTTTTATTTACAGAATTTAAATTCTATGCATTTTTTGATGATTGCTTTTCTATATTAATCTCGGGTGACAGTTGATTATGGTTGAAGATTCTAAAGTACACTATAGCAGTAAATTTTCTTTAGTACTCAATTATTCAATTTTGTACAGCCCTTAATTTATTTATTATAAAACTTTAACTGAAAATCTCGTTCACAATATTCTATCAATTAGTGCTACCCTCGTCTTCTTTTTTTTGAATGGATGTGTATTTTTTTACAATTACTTTTCCACTCTATCTTTGCACTATAGATGTTGTCAATTTTCTTCAATTTTCCGTTTTTTTTTTTTTTTGTAAAGCAGGGGTGTGAAATTCGATTTATTTGTTTTTTTTTTTCCTACATTTAAAGAAAAAAAATGCCTATCAAGATGTCATTTAAGAATTTTTTTTGTTGCTTTTCTTCTATTTTTCAAAAAAAAATTTCGTTGTATATTATTTGATTATTTATTCTACTTCTTATAAAGTTCTGATTTTTTGCTATTTGTTTGTTGATTCCTTTGATGAATACGAAAATTTATTTATTTACTTTCGATTTTTTTTGTTTTTTATTTAATTTTCCTTTACAAAATTTTTTTGAAAGAGAGTTGACATATCAAAAAAAAAAAACGTTTTTTAAATTTAAAGTAACGAATGTGAAGTGTAAAAAGAAAAATTTTTATGTTGAAAAAAAAATCAAACTGTTAATTTTTGATTAGAAAACGTATATTTTCTTAAATAAATGTTATAAATGAACCCTAACATTTTCTATCACTTTATTTCTTATTAATTTTTATTAATTTTAAATTTTATTATTTATTTTCACTTTAGTGGGTTCCTTCTTGGTGTGTTATTGGATAACAAGAAAAAAAAACAAATAGTCAAAATATAAGCAATTAACAATTGAACACGATTCCTGTGTTGGAAAATTTTATACTTTTTGCTTTTGTTAATTTGACTTATAACATAGGATTTTATCTTTAAAAATCTTTTCACTTATAAAAATGTTTAAATTTAAAATTTAGTTTTGGAATTTTTTGTCTGCAAAGTTTGTTGCTATCATGCGGTACTTCAAATCTCCTGCAAATAAACAAAAAAAAATTTAAATTAGATTTTATTTTGCTATAAATAATATAAAAAATTTATTATTGGATAAATTTGGGAGGGAGGAATTAAGCCTACAGCAATATAAAGCATAATATATCTAACTTCACTTTGGAATGAGAAATAAAGCTTTATTGCGAAACTTCGGGAATTAACGCTAATTTTCATTCCAAATGGAAATAAACACTAATTTTTTTGTTTCTTAATTTAATCCACATGTTTCAGTTTATTATAATTATTAATATATTTGTCCACAAAATGAGGTGTAACAAACGCATTCAATTAATTGAGCTTTGTTAGATGTGTTCAATTATAAAGAAATAAAATTTTAATGTTTTGTTGGATGTGTTTTGTTTTAGCAAATAAAATATCAAAAATTATTGTAAGCAGGCCAAAAAATATTTTATTTATTACAAAAAATATTTATAACAAAAAAAAAAATATAAATGAAATTTTTTTTATGAATTTAAATTATTTTAAATGTCTATGAATTAGTTCATTTCAGTTTTTAAAACTCACAGTACATTTTCTGGAAATTTTATATAAATAATAAAACATTTTGATATTATAAGTTAAGACTCCTTCAGAAGAAAACTGAATAAGAATTTTTAAGAAAATTTTTAAAACTCATTAAAATACCATATAAATTTTATTAAAATTATTTTAAAATTTTATCTTATGTTGTGTTTTATGTTTTAAGGAATTTTCTTACTCAGTCAGTTTTCTATGTTATGCACTTTATTTAGTAAGTGTTCATTAATATCTGTGAAATTCTTAAATAACGGTGAAGGCCCAATTTACGCTTTTTTGCGTTGTTTGAATTGCTTCGAAAAGCAAATACATCAAGTAATGTAATCAAAGCAATTTCAAAGTTTCCATCATCTCTGAAAGAAATCCAAATGAAATTCACCATAGAAATCAAATAAAATAAATGTTTTCAAGCTTAATTAGATATAATAATAAAAATCGAAAAATATAGTTAAATAATTTTCATTTAATTTTATTTAATTTAGTATACGTAATACATTGTATTGTAAGACTCATACTTTTAAAGGAATTTTATGATACACTTACTAAGTAAAGTGCATATATAGAAAACCAACTGAGTATGAAAATTCCTTAAAACATAAAACACAACATAAGATAAAATTTTAAAATAATTTTAATGAAATTATTATGGTATTTTAATGAGTTTTAAAATTTTCTTAAAAATTCTTATCCAGTTTTTCTTTTACAATAAATCTTCAATAAAATTTTTGGAAAAATTTTTCAAAATATTTCATTATATAAAAATAAAATTTAACTTTTAAACTTAAAAGTTCATATAATAAAATGTTTGAAATAAATTCAATTTATTTTATAATGGTTTTTGAAATTATTTGAAAAAGAATTTTTTTAAACAAAATATACACAAAATTTTATTTAATTTTAATGTACATATTTAAAATCTTTTATATACATATATGTTTTCATCTACAGATACTTGAATGAATTTCTTCTTTAAAATCTAAGTTTTCCTTTATTTTATTAAATGTAAAATGAGTCTCATGACTTATGAAGTCTATATAAAGGTTAAAAGTAAATAAGAATTAAAAAATTTATAACATAATATTTATATGTTAGTATTTTAATTTTTCAATATTTTTTTCTAAATAAATATGAGATTTTTTATAAGCTTTATTATTAAAGTGTGTAGATACATTTAATTTGGGAAGATGCTTTTTATATTATATAATTTTCATATAAAATAATTTAAGTTTATTTTAACTTAAGTTTGAAAAAAATTCTTTTAGTTTTGACATTTTATTACATTTTAATATTATGTACCTATGACAAAGATATGTATTTATTTATTTTTGAAGAGTTTATATTTACTAATTTTTAAAAATATATTATATTTTTATGAACTAATTTTATTTAATATTATACTTCTGATATAATTTCGAAAAAATAAATTTTTGAAAAGTGCTTAAATGAAAAAGTGTAAATGAAAGTTTCTACAATCATAGGCTTGATCTCTGTCACTCTTTTAAATTTTAATTAAATGAATTTTATACCGTTAGCGATTAACAAAAAGGGTAAACCTGGAGTAATTCTGGAGTTAAATATATTACCTGAGATTTACTCTACAAAGAATCTATATTCGGGTAATTTTTTTTTTTTTTAGAGTAAATCTAGATTGTTTTTTTTAGATTTACTCAGTTTTTTTCTGTATGTATTTGACATTTGTCGGTTTCATCAAAATGTCATAACAAATAAATTTAAATTCCAAAAAAAGTCAAAATGTGGTACGAAGTACGACGAAAAATAATGGAATCCTATTATTGAATTTATGGATTAATCTTCATTTTCATTATCTTCATTACCTACAACATCATCAGCAAATGATTCTTTAGTAAATATTTTTTTGCGGAAACTCTAAATATCGTGTGGATGACATTATTGAAATTGTTGTAAATTTGTACTTTGAACAAAACCAAAAAGTGTATACACATTTTATACATTTTGAAAATTGAATACTAAGCAATGGTAAATTATTGAATTATCAATACACATTCATTAGCAGGTATAGGCACATATAATTTCATACATTTCATATGACACAAGCAGTAAAGCGTATTGAGTGTGTAAATTAAGAATAGGCCAGCTATAACGCTTCTTCTTAAAATCAAATTTCCGCTTTGTTTATTTTTTGATTTTTTTTGACATTAAAAATATGATTTTGAAGTTTTGTTATTTGCTACAGTTAGCAATAGTACTATAGGTAATACACAACACTATAAGACAGTACGGTTTTAAATTAGATAGCGACAATGTATAGCTACAATATGTTATGATCAGGCTAGGTTTGAAACAGAGACATACATATATGACACTTTTACGTCGCTATTTTAGATCTTTCTGTATATTCTTTATATTAATGTAATTGTAACTGTAATTACTGTAATTTTAAATAACATCTGTGATATTCCTAAATTTGAAATTTTCTAATATGATTTATAAAATTAATTTATGAATTAAAATTTAATTAAAAATGTAATAAATATAAAGTTTTTTGATAATTTTTAAAATAATTGAATGTTTTAGATGCTTGAAGTGCTTTAAAATAAATATTTTAATTCTGTGTACACTGAATTGTTGTATAAATATTTTATAATACATCGACGTAAGTCGAATAGCCTGAATGTCCAGCCAAAAGCAAGCATTGAAATAACAAATTTTGGTTTTTTATATGCAATTTGTCATTGAAATGCGGAAATTTCTTTTATAAAAACCTTTGCTGTTTATTTTCCTCTACATGATTTTAAAACATTTGCGTCTTATATAATATACATATTGACATTCAAATACTAATACACATAAATACTAAATTTTTTGAAGATGAATTATATCCTTGAAAGAAAATTTTTATTTCTAATTTTTAACTTCACACATTAAAACATTAAAAATGGAAAAAAAAATCCTTTTTTTTTAAAACTTTTATTCAAAAACTTTTATTATTCATTTAAATATTAAGTAATTTAGTATGTATATTATTTATGTATAATAAATACATTAAATTTATATATATACATAAATAATTGCATTTGAAAATAAAAAGCAAAAAAAAAGGATCTAAGTTTTTATTTATAATATAAATTTGTTATTTTTCTTTTAAGGAAAAGTTTAAACACAATTTTTGAACTTTAATTTTCCAATTTATTCAATTTCAATATTAGATAATGGGCTTGTGTTCATGTTTAAATATTACAACTGGGGTTTTGTTTTTTTTTATTTAATAAATAAATAAATAAAAAGTTTTTCTTTTTAAAGTAATTTTTAAAATGAAGTTTTATTTATTTTTTTTTTTCTAAAACTTTTGGTTTTAATGAAAAGTTTTGTTATATTCTTCCATCTAATTGGTATCAATTGTAATCATTATTCTAATTGTATAAAAAGTTTTGTGTCAATAAGTTGATATTTCTTAAAAGTTACACAATATAATATATAATATTAATTATATGAGATACTAGATACATATATACTAGGAATTTAATTTAATGCTGAATTTAAAGCCATTTACTTATAACATTTTCTTAAAATTAACTTTATCTTATCAAAAATTTAGATTATAACAAAGACTTTTAAAATCGACTTTTAAAAATGACACAAATGATAATTTAAAATCGATTTTATATTAAATTTTGACAGTTTATCATATCAGAAAATAGATATCGTTGTAAGCATTAAATTTGGAGCTGTTAATTAAATAATATTTCTTAATTATACTTATTTATTTATTTATTATTTACTTTGTTTTGTTTATATCATATATTTTATATTTTACTATATAAATTTGGTCACCATGGGGATTTGTTAATCCACTGCTAAAATTACTCCTAAGATAAAACTCTTTGATTTGAAAACTGTTATTAGTAAAAAATTTTGATTAGCAGAACACATTAAGTCGTAATAACGATTTGGTGAAAGCTAATTAGTAAGGGCGAAAAAGTTTTGGAATATCTATTTTATATATAAACAACTGACTTGTGATTGTAATTTTAAAGTTTAAAATTCGATAATAGCTATACATAAAAAAAATAGCTGTGCTTGCTAAATGAAACGGCAAAGTATATATCTTGATGTCCGAGAGTTGTTCAATAAGGTGTCATATTTCTAAGAAAATCAGGCTATGTATATCTACAGGTAGTTTTTAGTAGAGTATTGGTATAGTTTTGGTAGTTGAACCAAGAACTCCACAGTAGCCGATTTTAAGAAATCTAATGTTTAGCAACGGACTGTAGCGCCATATAAGAAGAAGAATTTGAACCAAGTACCAAACACTACTTCCAATCCTGTTATACTACAATAAAAAGCAGTAGATTTTAAGAATTAGTTAAAGGTTAGTTTTTGATGTTATTTTTATATCTCTTTTCAATGATAAGTTATGTTTTACCGGAAATTTAAAGAAAATGGAAAACACATACCTAAGTACATAACATAGTAAGTAAACAGAGAAAAGTTAAAAAAATGAAATAATTTTTAACGTCTGGGTAATTAAAAACTAGAACAAAAGGTTAAAAAAAGGTTTACATATACTTTTTAAAAGTTTTTAATTTAATGGATAACTTTAAATATAAAAGCAAAGCAAAGAGTCTAAAGACAACATATTTCATATAGTTTTTCTTATTTTTAAGTTAGAAGTTTTAGGTGTTTAATATTTACATTTAATTAATTTTGAAACAATTATAAAGTAGTTTTAGAAACTTTTAAAAAAAAAATTTTTTTTCTTAAATAATTTCTTTAGAAAAGTTTTTATCAAATGAAAAACTTTTAAAGAAATTGTTTTTACAACATAATGCAATGACAATAATATCAAATGGTAGTTATATGTCAGTTATAGTCAGATATTTGAAATGATTTCTAACAAAGAGGAAAAGAGGAAAAAGAAAGGGGTTTAATTATTTTGTAATATAGAAATTTGTCTGTATTGATTATTTTGTCATACTTGGAGTCTTCCAAGGGTCGTCCAAGTATCTTTTTATACCATTTATACCATATAACTTCCGAGGAGCACTTTGTTCCATGATTTAACCTCTCGACGGCTTCTCTGTCAAGGGAGAGTGGAAAACTTCAAAGAACAACCAAAATAGCTGTACTAGGTTCCAGGAACAGTACTTTTCTAAGTTGGTTCAACGTCCAAACCTTCCTGACTTTTAAGACCATACTTAAGGATAGATCTTAAATAAAATTGTGCCATTTGCTTTCAGGGATTCAAATGAAGTTTATGGGACAGAGATTTGTTTTAGACAATAATTAAAAAAAAATATTTATATTATATAAACAGATGTACAAAATTCCATTGCGCCATCATTATAATTCAACAGGTTACTAGGTAAATTTTATTTAATTAAATTAATTAAATATCTTATAAAGTCTTTAAAAGTATCTTTAAACTTATCTTCAAAAATGTCTTTAAATTTGTAATTAAATCCAAGAAACCCCACTTATATTATAACTTTTTTTTTTTGCCTTTTAATCCTAAATATATGCAATTTATATATTATTTTTAATCTATACGGTAGAAAGGTAGTGCTGGCATATTTACAATAATAAATAATTAAAATAACTGCTATTAAAATGTATTAAAGTTTTTTTTAATAAAAAAATTAGCAGTTTCTATAATTTCATTAAAATTCAATAGTGCTACGCATTTAAAAATTTAACTAATTGAAAGGTGAAGCTAGACAGCTAGATTTTTAATGGAATGTTTAAAAGAGCTTTTTAGTGGTACTTAGAATATCCTAACAGTACGATGTGAAACGAATGTCTCAATTCAAGTGTGAATGTAAATTAAACTATTTAATAAATAACCAATGAACTTCTATTTTCCTTGGGCTTGATATTTTAATTCTTGTGAGAACATAGTAAGTAGTTCACGACCACCTAAAATTTGACTTTGTCATTAAATAATAAAAAGGTTTCTTTCTAGGTAGAAGAAATAACAATCTTATTTCAATCCAAGTTCTTAATTTAAAATTAACAGTTGTTGTTTTCGGGAAATAAATTTGGTATAAAGTTTGCAGTAATATAAGTTTTATTCAACCAGTGGCGTAGCGTTTAGGACGTCGACTTTTCAATCTCGGGATCAAATCCGTGTCAGATCTGATCTCATAAAAAAATATATTTTATAATTTATGTCATGATTTTTATATCGTAATAAAGAATTTATATCCGCTCCGCAAGATAAGGAAATGCTGAATCAGTTTTTTTTTACGAGGGAATGGAAAGCTCGAAAGCCACTTGTGCTATGTTATTTTTTCGATCTAAACACAACAAAACCACACTCTTTTGGAACCTAACTTTAGGAAGGAGCCTGTGATAAAAATGTACAGTTTGATTACAGGAATAGGAATATGGAAGGATTGTGGTGGAAGTTATTTGGAATTTCTGTATAATGAAGGATGAGGAAAATTGAAAGGGATATTTAGAAGAAAGATTTTATAGCTCTTCTAAGATTTACCGTAATCGTACATATATACATTGTCAACTTTGAGAAACACATTTGGTAGAATATCATTAAATAAATGTGATGAACGCATGACAAACGAATTTCAATAAGCTGTGTTACATCTGTTATCCTTCTTCTTTTCTGTTAGAAAATCTTGAATGGAGATAAAAGTTGTTTGATTTCTTTAGAACACGTACCTATAAGATATCTATAAAACAAAGTCAGTGATCCAACTGTGCGGAGTAACATTGAGATCATTTATAAGACAAATAGCTTATTTTTCCATTTTATCGAGATATCCCATCGTCGTAATTGGAGCACCAGCCCAAATCTGTGCTTTACACTACATTTTCGGCCTAGTATAAGTTTTCCAGATATTAAGGAGATCAGAGGAGGAGAAATAAGTTTGGCAATGATACAAGAAGCATCCTTAGCTACTCCAAAAATATAATTTAACCAAGTAAATTTTTGGTTTGGCTTTATCCTCAAAATGTTCAAGTCTGCCGTATGTTGCAAAGCTTCTCCTTGAAATGAAAGGTGTGGTTCAAGGAAATAAATAAATAAAATAATGGCGTAAGTTTGTAGTAACATTTAAATTTGGTTGGTATGTTGTTCTAAATAAGTTATTGCCATTTGTTTCTTAAATTTTAGTTATTAAATTTTAATCTTACAAGCTGTAGAGTATAATTAAAAATACTTCTAAGACAGCAGTTAGAGCTTGTAAAATTTAATAATTAAAAAATTAATACACTAATATTAAAAATGCAACATTTTTATAATAATTAAATATATAATTTACATATGTAACTGCATTAAAAATTATTAAAAATTGCCACACAATAATTGTTATTTTTATTGAATGCAGCAATTGTTTCCTGTTAACCTAGATTCTCTAAAATGACTTATGAATTTTTTATTAAAGATTTTTCTACATTTTAAAAACTATACTAATTTTAATGTGCTTCCATACTGTTTGATTGTTAAGTGTTACAATTAAAAGAACAAAATGAAATTAAACTCAATTCTTTTTGTACACTATTTGTTTCACTTACATCCTGAAAAATTGCTATTGGTGTAGTCCTGCGTGTACAAGACAAATGCAAGATAGAAATTAAAAAAAAAAAACCTAATTTCTATCGGGTTATTTTAATAGAAAAACCTTAACAGCCTTTAAAATGGCTTTCATAACTACATACTTTTCACATAATAAATTTAATTTTTTATGATTTTCTTCATTATCCTGGCATAAATATAACTGCTGCATCTACCTTACTATAAATGGCCTTATATACATGCGAAAATGTAATATACATTTTTATTACCTAGTAGTTATTAGGTAAGAAAATTTTTAAAAGCCAAATAAAAAATTTTTAGATACTTCTATCGTATGAATGCAAATTGTTTGCAGTAAATCCCAAATGAAAGGGTATAATAGGTAAATGTACAGAATGGCATTCATCGTTTTAAGACTCGGTTTTTTTTTCCTTTTTATGTGTTTCCGTCGCAATTTTTTAAACAGCTGAAGAATTATTTTTTAACTCCGCCGTAGCCGGTCCCAAGCCCGGTTGAGAAAGGAGGAGGGAAGAAAAGTTGCAACCTGAATGGCCACATACATCGGCGTCTCAGGAAGTAGGAAAGCGCTATATAATGCAGTTGAACTCGTAACATAGTTATGAGAACTTCAACGCATTATATGGCAAATTCTGAAGCAACTTTTCAAACCCAACGGCCCTCCAAAGATGGGGGTTTGGCATACGGTTAACAGCCCTATCCAGTAAAAAAGTATTGTTACGAAACCTCAATCAAAGCCTCGGATACAAATGGAAACACGGCACCGACCCAAGCAACAGAAAATGGATATTGATTTTGCAACATGGAATGTAAGAACATTGAACAAAGAAGGAGCGTTAAAATCCCTGCTACCTGAACTAATAAAGTATAAAATAGCGATAGCAGCAATTCAAGAAACAAAATGGCACAACAAAGGTATCTCGGATCTTAGGAGCCACTCGGTATTCTTCAGTGGAAAAGATGGTGGAAAGAGAGAATTCGGCGTGGCATTTTTAGTTAACAAAGCGTACAAACAGGCGATCCTAGATTTTAAACCGGTGAATGAGAGACTCTGTGTAATCCGCATCAAAACAAGATTGCACAATGTATCCTTGATAAACGCTCATGCACCTACTGAGGATAAGGCGGAACAGGTCAAAGAGGACTTTTATAGTAAACTGGAGGCTGTCTACGATCAAATACCATCGAATGACGTTAAAATTCTGCTCGGGGACATGAATGCGAAAATTGGAAAAGAGGAAGTATACAAAGGCACGATTGGAGAACACAGCCTACATAGTTCCACCAACGATAACGGACAAAGATTAATCGATTTCGCGAGTAGCAAGAGAATGGTTATATCATCCACATTCTTCCCCCACAAGGACATTCATAAGATTACATGGATATCTCCCAACGGAAAAACGTTCAACCAAATTGATCACGTTTTAGTTGAAAAGAGAGGGGCATCCCACATCATGGATGTAAGAGCATATAGAGGAGCCTGCTGTGGATCGGATCATAATCTTGTGAAAGTCAGATATAGGAGCAGAATCATAGCCAAACGAGCATTGAGGAAACACAATGCAACGAAGCTGGACGTAAGCAAACTCAATATAACATCTGTGAAAAACGAGTACAAAGCGTCGATCGAGACAAACTTAAATCTAGAGGAGTTGCAACACATGGAGTTAAATGAAATGTGGGATAGTTTAAAAACGGCACTGCATCGAGCTTCTGAAGAAACTATTGGTTTTCAGCCAATAAAAGTTCGAAACGAATGGTATGACGGAGAATGCAGAGATGCGGTAGCCGCAAGAAATGAAGCACACAAAGGAAAATTAAGTAGACCAACACGTGCTAAGCAACTACATTTCGAGCAACTTAGAAGAGAGGCCGACAAAATCTGCAGAAAGAAAAAAAGGAAATGGCAGAACGATGCGCTAAGAAAGGTTCAAGATAATTTGCAAAATCGCGATAGTATCAGAGCAGCATACAAAGACATCCGCATCATCAGAGATGGTTACAAAGCCCAGTCAAACTTATGTAGAGATGCAGAAGATAATCTTTTATCATCTGAGGATGACATTAAGAGCAGGTGGAAAGAATATTTTGAAAACTTACTAAATGCACCAAACGATGAAGTAAATGAACAACAACAGATCACAGTGGAAAGGCAAACCCAAAATGAAATCACGGGACAACCTACATTAACAGAGGTGATCAATGCCATAGAGCTATTGAAAAATAACAAGGCTCCTGGTGCAGATAACATTCCGGCTGAACTTCTGCGTGGTGGAGGAGAAACGGTACAAAAAATCCTTCATAAAATAATACTAAAGGTGTGGCAAGAAGAAAAAATACCCGCTGACTGGCAACTAAGTATTATATGTCCAATCTACAAAAAAGGAGACAAGCTCAACTGTAAAAATTACAGAGGGATATCGCTACTTAGCACTTCCTACAAAGTTTTCACTAACATCTTGAAAGCCCGCTTAGAAATAATTACCGAAAACATCATAGGCGAATACCAGTCTGGTTTCAGGCCAGGACGATCTACAACGGACCAGCTATTTGTGCTGAAGCAGGTATTGGAGAAGTGCTGGGAAAGAAATGTCGATGTACATCAAATCTTCGTAGATTTCAAGACCGCCTATGACTCTATCCAAAGGGAAAAATTATATGTAGTTTTAAGCAACCTAGGCGTACCGGCAAAGCTAGTAAGACTGATTAAAGCGACTATGCAAAACACAAGCGCGAGGGTAAAAATCCAAGGGGACGTCACAGAACCCTTCAACATCAAACAGGGACTGAAACAGGGGGATGGACTCGCGCCTATGCTTTTCAATCTTGCCCTGGAGCACATAGTCAGGAAAATCCCATCTGACCCGAATGCCACGTTGCTATTCAAAACCACCCAGATAGCAGCATACGCAGACGACTTAAATCTACTAGGAAGATCAGAGGCAGGTGTCAGAGAATGCTATATCCAGTTAGAGAAAACAGCTATAGAACTGGGTCTGAGAATAAACATCGATAAGACAAAAATGTTAGTAGTATCCAGACGTAACCAGAGAGAGAGACAAAACATTACTTTTGGTGATGACAACGTGGAAGTAGTAACAAGTTTTGTCTATCTAGGGGCCGAAATAACAAGTGGAAATGATGAAACATCAGAGGTAACCCGAAGGATAGGCAAGGCAAACAACGCATACTACTCTGTGTTGAAGATAATGAGATCTCGAGAAGTCAGCAGAAAATGTAAACTTGAGCTGTACAAATCTCTTATCAGACCGGTGTTATGCTACGGCAGTGAATCGTGGACGATCACCCAAGCGACGGCAAACCTACTTTCCCGTTTCGAAAGAAAAATACTCCGTAAAATTATCGGGCCAATTATCGACCAGGGCCAATTTAGAATGCGACGCAACGCAGAGCTATACAATGTATACACCGACAGCGATGTTTTAACATACATCAAGCTACAACGCCTTAGGTGGGCCGGTCACATACAACGTATGCCAGATTCCCGCATTCCAAAAAAAGTATTGAACGGGAAAATAGATAGAAAAAGACCAGTGGGAAAGCCGAGAAATCGATGGGTTGATGCAGTCGAGTCAGACGCTGTATCAATGCTGCAAGAGCAAAATTGGATAACTGCTGCCCAAGATCGCGTGAACTGGAAGAGGATGATTCAGGAGGCCAAGGTTCGACAACGGACTGTAGCGCCATAGAAGAAGAAGAAGAAGAATTATTTTGCTTATACCTAAATAGCACTTTGTTGTCCGCTAAATTTTATATTTTTTACTTTCCTCAAAATGTTTTCTTATGCTCTAATATTTTATGTTAGCAAAATTTTTCTGTTTTTTATTAATTTTTTAATGTAAACGTGACCGTCTTCTCCAGAATTTAATGTGATTAATTTAAATTCTTATGTGGTAAGTTTCGTCAGCCCTATCCTCAATTGTATTTAACTTTGTATATTAATATTCTAATACCAAAAATTTAACTTAAAAGTAAGGGTTTAGGTTCCTAAAACTTTAACACTATCTAGAGCCGACACATAACATCTTTAAAAAGGAGGCAACTGAAGTTTAAAATTTAATTTCGACCTCTCGAGGTGATTCTTTTTCTAAATGAAATATTTAAAAGAAATACGGATCCCCAGTGGAAGTCAATGATTTGATTTCTTGGTTTTCCAGGATCTGCTTTCCATGAGAGATGCAAAATTGGGTTCCAAATATAATGACTTCATATCAGTGAAATAACAAAGATATTAAGTTAATCTGACTTTTTTTTTTTAAGCTTCCAACAGCTTGCTTTTCAAATCACCCTAATATCAATTCAAATGTACCTAACATTACCGGAGTTCAGCACAGTCAGTTTGTTTTTTACTACACCTGGCATAATTAAAAAATACAGAGCTTTTATCTACCTGAAGTAAGTGATGAAAAATCTCGTATGGAATGGAATCAATTTTGCTTCAAAGAAATAAAAACAGCAATGGGTTACTTTGAATTTATTTGTTGTTAAAGTTCGACAAGCTTTTTTAGAATCTCCATCCTCCAAATCAAACCATGCCTATGAGGCCTAATTAAAAAGCTTGGTTTAAAAATTGCAGTAATTGGCTTGTTGGAGTTCAACACAATTGTGAGGAACACTAATATCGTAAATACAATTGGATGTTTTGACCGCATCCTTGATAAAAACGAGATTAGGTTTTTGAAAGTAGTTCCTTTATTAGCTTTTTAATTCGACCACAAGAATTTGGAAATAGGTAATATAAATGTATGCAGAACAGTTCAGGGGATTATTCCTCAGCTGTTTCTTCAACTATAAATTTGTATTCCGAATTTTTATACTAACTCTTGCTGACTTAATCAGAACCTGGCCACTTTAATTTCCAACAAATAATAAAATCTAAAAGTTAAAAAAAATTAAGTTAAAACGTTATTTAGAATCATTCATGATTTTCATTTCAGCTTATTCTGCAGAATGCTATTTTGCAAAATTTAAAAGCAATCCCAATTAAAGTTTATCTCATAAAACGAATGGTATCATTATTAGAAACGATGCATAAAATTAGTTATGATTACGCGATCTTGATTATTATTGTTGTTGAAATTGTTGGCGTTGTATCCGCCAACAAAAAACGTCATATTTTCAACTTTTCAGTAAAACAATCATTAAGTTTAATTAGGGTTTTATTTTCTTTTTATTTCTAGGTTTGTTGTTTTGTACTGAATTGCACCTTGTACTCCTATAAATATGTCCTTGCTTTTTTGCATATTTGTGCAGTATATAATGACAAATATATACATTAAATACTTACACACTCATCACTATATGCACTCATCAGTGATGTAATTTAGGGTAGAGTATTAGGAGGAGAAAAAACAACTATTATTATGTAATGTTTGCACAATTACTGGGCTTCTGGCTGGTTTTTTCCTTTTTAATGATTCTGTTGTCTTGTTTTTTTTAAAAGTTGGTTTAAAGTTTCGTTATAAAAATTACAATTGCGCCATTAAAATGAAATTGGATAATTTAATTTTTTTGTTTTTGTTTATTCCATTTCTATTTAATTCAACAGCATCATGTGCGCTGGGTTTATGAGATGCTGTGTTTTTTTTACGAAATCTTTATTGTATCGTTTTGTAATGATATTAAACAGATTTGCTTTATTGCAATTTGTTTTTGCATTTTGTGTTTACGTTTTGAATAGTTTTCAAGGGCTGTACGATAATAGTCAAAAAATACAATGCAACAACTTTGGAGACTTGTTTTTATGTGCAAAAAATCCTCAAAATACACTTTTTATAAAAGATCCAAAACGAAGTTCAGAATTAAATGCTTTGTTGCTGAAAAATTATTGAAATTGTTTAAAGCGGATTTAGAGGCGGTAGCTTCCATTATATTAAATGCTATATTACTGACTTAGTATTTAAAAAAAAAGTTAGTTAGTAGTTTCAAAGTTCGATATAAAATCAGGGTTCCAAATAATTTTTTTAGCAGAGGTTTGGCGGCGGCAGCCAATATTCTAAAAAATGCAGAAATAGGGACAGCAAAAACCGTTATTGTTTTATATTTTCTGCAAAAATTAATAAGTACCTCTGTTTTATCCAAAGAAACTATTTTACAATGGAAACTAAACCAACTTTTGAAAAATTTAAAGTATCCGTCCAACCAACTAATTCTAACTGTCATATACTCTATAAATATATTTTGACGAAATTTTTACACATGAGAAAAGTCGACAAGATTTCATACAAATTTTTGGGACTTTTTACATACAGCTGGCTTTTAAGAGCATAAATTTTTGTTCATTTCATTAAAAGCCAAAAAAGCAAATATAATTTCAATAGAGTAATTGTATTATTGAATGTTGTCTGGATGTGGAACGGGACCCAAAAGTAAAAGAAATTTGTTTAAAATTAGAAAAGTATTCCATTGTGTCTGTTCAGCGTTTTCGTACTAAATCGAGAATAAAGGCAGCACAGAATAAAGTTTTATGTTACACACTCGTTAGTGAGGACAGAAAATACACATCTATGTTAATCCCCTTATTTTCAGCGAATATGAAAATAGTTTTGAAATTAAACGTTTTAATTCTTTATTTTCGAATTTTTCGAAAAAAACTAAATTTAAAAATCGCAAATGATAATACACTGAATTAAAAATAAGTGTAATTTTTATTACTTTGCATGTAAAAGTTTGTATATTAATATTATGATTAACTTTATTCTTTTGTTTTGGTTCTGCTTAAATAATTGAATGTAATTGTAATAATGGTGTTGTCACTGGGTTCTTATATTTTTTTTTAGTCATAAATGAAATTTAACGATTATTTAAAAAAATTTTCAAAATAGTTGTAATATTATTTTGCGATATGAGTATTTTTTGCAACTTTAATTTGTTGGTACTATTATAATTTATTTTTAAAAAAGTTGGAAATGATTATTTTTAGAAATTATAATTATTTATAACTTAAGAATTTAGAAATAGAAGACTTATCCTTAAAATAAAATACAACACTTATCCTAAAAGTATGCAATTTTGGGTTTTAAAAATATAAAAAACCCATATCTGAAGATTGAAGTGGTTAAATTTTATGGGTATTAAATTATAAGTACCTATAGTTACTAATTATGTCACAATTCTAAGAGTACCCATTAAACAAGCCATATTTATTAACAAAAGGGCAAAGTAGGATTCTTTATAAATATATCTATGAAAAACATTTTTCCTTTTTTAATTTAATTAATTTTAAAACAATTTCTAGAATATATTTTCTTATGTCATGTAGTTAGCCTTTATTAAGTACTTTTTGTTTAGCTGCAATGTTATGAATCAATAATTTAATTGAACAATTGCAACTAATACTCTCATAAAGCTCAAAATAGTTCAAGAAACTTTAAAAATTTTATACCATTTATTGTTTCTATCTGTTAATAAGTTTAATAAACAAAGTGTTCTATTAAACCTATCAATAACTTAATATTTTTTTAAATTTATTTATTAAATTTCAATATCCTGTTTCTTTAACTTCCTATAAATTTTCTTTTATTGGTTTTAATAGAAGAATGGATTTTAAAATAAAAGAGGAAGAGGTTAGTAGGGTAGACTGTGTCAACTCTGGGATACCCATGTATGACCGTAGTATGGATATTATGGATATGGATATTATAATCATCAATTTAGTTAATTTTAGGTAAATTTTAAATACATTAAATACAACTCATTGAACTTTCAGTTATATACAAAGGAAAGTAGAAATTAAAAGCAGCTCCTTCGAGCTTCTTCCACTACACTGACGAAACTTTATTCAGACTTTGACATTTATTGGTATAGGTAAAGATCAAATAAATAAAGAAGTTGTATGTACAGTTACTCGAACCCACAGCGTTAGACCAACTTTATTCTGCAAAAACTTTAACTATATAAAACTAAACTACGTTTTCCAAAATTTGAAATAACCAGCTTAACCATGTATAGAGTTATTTTCATGTAAAAGAAGTTTTATGGCAACTCCTCTAACCCTTGGAGCAAACCCGCGGGATTTTAATAGCGATGACGGCTGAAAAAGAAATTGTGAAAATTTCAGAAACCTAGCTTCTTTATTTTTTGAGTTATCTTGCTGACGAACGAACGGCTGCACATACATAGATCGACTTACTTTTCGATTCTGATCCGATTCATACCTTTGAGTCTATATCCTCCCTCTCCTCCCCTCCTTCTCTTCGTCACAAACGTAATATCCAATTTAGTATACCCTTTTGACCTAAAGTCATCCGGATATAAACACCAATATTATAACACAATCCTAGATACGAATAAGAGGATCCAAAACTATTAAAAATATTTTGAAAAACCTAGATAAGATAAGTTTTATTATATTTTTAGAATATAAATTTTTGAATTATGATTTTTTCTGAAGGACTAAAGTGTTTTTCTGAAGGACTAAAGAACTGAAGGACTGAAGTTGTGGTAGTTATAAAATTTAGTCATGTGAAATTAAAAAAAAAAAATTTTTTTTTGGTTTAAAAAATTATTTTCTGGAAATAATTAATATATTATAAAAGTTTAAAAGGACCTCCTATTCACAAAAAAATTATTAAGGATAAAGGATATCCTTTAATTTTTAATATAAAATTTATATTAAAAAAAAAAATTTTTTTTTAACGATGTTTAATTCCTTTTTAAACCAACAAAATGGTGTTAATATTTTTTAATATTGTTGATTCTTTTCTATTTTATAATTGTTTTAAAGGAAGAATCCCATAAATTAATTAATATTAATTAAAAATTATTAAATAAAAGAATAAATAAAAAAAAAATTTTATTTAAACAAATTTTATTATTAAATTATGGTTTGGCTTAATCCTTTAAAGGAAAGGAAAAATTACAATACTGGTGGTTTTTAGATCAGTGGAGTGTTTTTTTTCAGAAATATTGGTTTTATAATAATTTTTTAATTAATTTAAAAAAATTTTTAATAAAATAACTAATTTATTTTTAAATATAACTATTGTTCAAACGATTTTGATAGTAGAAAGCTTTTAAATTACTCAAGATATTTAAATAATAAATATATTTTAAACGATGTTCTATATTTAAAAAAAAACTAATATTGATTTATAGCTTCTTCTTTTATTATATATTTTGTGAACAGCTACTGGCTTTGTAATAGATTTGATGAAATCTAATTCTTAATCAAATTAATTATATTTTAGATATAACATATGTATATGAGGTAGTAAAAAAAGTTATAAGAAGAAGTCAGTTGGCAACTTCCATTTGGCAACTGAACAGCTGGCAAAAGGACATTTTCAAAACTTATTTTACAAAGGTCCATTCCGTAGTCTTTGAAAGCGTCTTTTAAAGAATTATATCAGATAGTGGATTAGATGGGATTTTAGAGTTGGATCCAAAAGTAGGTTTGACGCTTTTTCCATTCTTATAATAAAGTAAAATGGTAAGTGCTAAATCTCCCAGTTGCTAAATCTCCTTTTGGCAAAGGTCCTATTTCTTAAAAGTTTTTTTGTCAAGCGTCTCTCTTGTTGAAATGTTAAGTGTAACTTTCGAAGTGAACATAATATTTAATCTGTAAATCAAAAAAATTAAGAAAATTTTACCAGATCAATTACTAACCGATTCTCATATTTCTATTTAAATTATAGATAGATTTATTATACATATATTAAATTAAATATACGACTGGCATTACTGCACGGCATTCTAAATATTTTTGCAAAATTTCCGATTTTTCCGAATTCTATCTACATAATTGACATGCCTTAGTTTTGCAGTGGATAAGTCTCTTATTTAGTTTTAAGTTACCTTGAGAGATCTAAAACAATAAAAATTGTTATACGATATTTCGATGGGCTTACAACTTACTAAAATTCATATAAAATATGAGTTGTCACTAGCAGTAAAATTCAAAAACTTGTCCAGAACAAATAGCTCACAATGCCATAAACTGTTTTGTCAAGCTACTAGAATGTTCGGGAAATTGGGCATTGATAACACAATGTTTAGATTTTTGAAATTTTGTTTCAAGAATGTGCTATGTTTATTTGAGTTTTCGATTGAAGTTTAACTTTAGAGTTGATCTGGAATCTAGTAGTTAGTTAAGCGAAATTTAGAAAGCAGCAGCTAGAAGCTCAAATTTAAAATATTTATGTAAAAATAATACTTAAATTGAATCATTGAGGGCGTATCCATACTATAGGTTACTGGCCTGGGAATGTATAACATGCCATCATACCTGCCAATGTATCTAACTTTTGTCTTTAGCTTTAATTGGATGATTAATCTATTACTATTCATCGCACATTGTTCTACATTGTATACTTTTTGTAATTTTTTATAAGAGTGCAAACAATTTTTGTAATTTATTTTTATAAAAGTTTATGTGAGATTAAAGAATTCTGATCCCACTGAAATCCCTAAAGACTGAATAAAGAGCTAAATAACTTCTAGCTTTTGGATTTTAACTACAAATTTCGTTTGTTCATCAACACAAAAAGGAACTAAAGATAAAAGAAATATCATTTCTGGATTCCAATGTGATTTATCCTTTGTACAGATGATTAGGATGTTATAATTCTTACATAGTTCTCCTACTAAAATTAATTAACTAATCTATTAATATTAACATTTATATTTAAAAATTTTCGAATTAACAATTTTTCAATATTAGTAACATTAGTTCATTAATTTAATGCATGTACATATGTATATTTATTATAATATATAAATTATGTATAAAAATTTTTTTACTTTAACAAAATTTCATTTATATTAATATATTAATTTTATTAATACTAATTTTCTAATTTATATAATATATTATTATATAATATTTAAAAAAATAAATTTTAATTAGATGTATTTTCATTAAGTATTTATTTTGAATAGATTTTGTTTGCATATTATACTAAATGTTATACAATAGCCAAGATATTAGGTATATAATATAATATATTAAATTATATTATATATAAAATATATAAGAAAATTAACCTACAAAAATAAACTTTTAGAGTTGAGTGCAATTTATTGTACACATTATTATATTAAATTTATCTCATTTCAATCTAATAAACCATGAAAATAACAAACTTATACTCGTATATTAATTCTATATTATGTACGAATATTAATGAAATTTTCATTTTATTTTCTAAACTTAATCTTTATTTCATTGTTCATTGTCTTCGTCTAACATTTATATATTTTATATATATTTATATATTATTTAAGTACATAAATATTCTTTACATTAAATACATTTTATAATGATTATATATATGATATGTCATTATAATATATCTTCTATATAAAAATAATATAAAATAATATTTTATACCTCATAAACAACTTATAGCAAATTAATATTAAAACGAGGAAGAGTGTAGTAGAGTAGACTGTTTCAACTCTGGGATACCCGTATGACCGTAACATATACATTATATTATCCGGTTAATTACTTTTAGCAAAATTTCAAACATTCAGCTTTATTAGGTGTAGAGTAATGCTCATATAAAAGAAGGAGTTGTATGGCAGCTACTCGAACCCTTTGCAGTAGACCAACCAAATTTTGCAGTAACTTTGGCCATTACACTAAACTATTTTTGGCAAAATTTCAGACACCCAGCTTCATTTGGTGTAGTGTAATCCTCATATAAAAGAAGGTGTTGTATGGCAGCTACTCGAACCCTTTGCAGTAGACCAACCAAATTTTGCAGTAACTTTGGCCATTACACTAAACTATTTTTTGAAAAATTTCAGACACCCAGCTTCATTTGGTGTAGTGTAATCCTCATATAAAAGAAGGAGTTGTATGGCAGCTACTCGAACCCTCAGCAGTAGACCAACTAAATTTTGCAGTAACTTTGGCCATTACACTAAACTACTTTTGACAAAATTTCAGACACGCAGCTTCCATAGGTATAGAGTAATGCTCATATAAAATTAGAAGTTGTATGGCAGTTACTCGAACCCGTGGACCAAAATGGCTGAATTTAAAAATCGATTCCGTTTTTTGCATAAAAACGAATTTGTGAAAATTTCATAATCCTAGCTCCTTTACTTTTTGAGTTATCGTGATGACGGACGGACGGACGGACGGACATACATGGCTAAATCGATTTATTTTTCGATTCTGATCCGATCCATACACTTGAGTTTATATCTACCCCCCCTCCTTCTCTGCGTTACAAACGTAATGGCAAATTTATTATACCCTTGGACTATATAGTCATACGGGTATAAAAACCTTCTAAGTATTATACGAGTATATTGTACTTAGCATTTACTTGGAACATCAACTAATATCCAGATATAGAAATCTCAGTCATTTATCAATAGGAATAGAAGTTTATACATTATTAAAATGAATTTAGTATTCCCTTGGAGATAATGTATTGATAAATATATTTATGTAGTAATTAAATTTTGTTTCAGGGGTTGCCAGATTGTAATAAAAAAAAAATTAAATAAAATAAGAAAATTTGTTTATTCTGAGAAAAATTTATTGAGGATTTTTATTACCAAGTATTTAAAATGTACTAATCCGTCTCAAATACCGTTGGTTAAATGAGTGTAGTTATTGTATAAGATTATGAAATTCTTAATTTTGTGCGCCATCTATTAGCATTGACAAGACTTATGTAGGAATTTTAATTTTTATATTTCTTAGATAATATAACGGTATATGCAATTATATGGGTTTGGGGGTTTGAATCCGAGATCTTCCATTTGAAAGGTCAGTTTCCTGATCAAAATGCTATTAGTCGGATACATTTTAGAAAATTTTTGGGAAAAATTTGTACATCAAATTTTAGTTTTGTGTGAGATTCTTTATAATGGTCTAACTTCCAAAATGACAATTTTCACATTTTCTGTTGTCCTGGTTAATGAAGGAGGTGGGCTTTGTAAAAAAATACAATCACTTGCGAAGATTATAATTATCGGGATTAAAGAGGTTTTAAAGTACGGATAAAGGTTATTCTTTTATAGCAGTACATCTTTTAAAATATTTTTTGTTTTATTCCTGTTACTTCTCGTGGGAGCAGTGAACTGCCTATTTTATTGCACTCGATTGTTCGCCAACAACTTGATCTCCTCCTAAATTTTTCCGTTGGTTGCTAGTTCAGGCGTAACTGATCGACGCCAGGTGTTGTTGGGTCAGATGTGCTTTCTACTACCTTGGAAGTTCCATTCTAGGGCCATTCTTGCTATGGTAGTTGGTGGTTTTTTCAGAGTGTGTTCTATCCACCTCCTTTTCTGATCTTTTAAAATAGAGTTATCTATAATAATAATGTCCGTAGCTTGTAACTAAAAACCCTAGTAGGATGTCAAAGTAAATATCTTTAATCCGAACCCACATCTCTTAAATTATGTACCAAAAATTGTGATTTTCTTTCAAATATCAAGACCACAAGAACTTCAATCTATTGTTAAGTGAAACAAATCTGAATTTTAGTAAATTATGTATGAGACGCTCCAATACCCATAATACCTTTGAACATTTATCATATAAAAGTTTACATCTGGCAACTCTTTCACTAATATGGATTTTGAGTATTACTTATCTTATCATACAATCTTTTCTTATAATCAAAGTTTAAAGTGAAGTGAAAAATTATTATATATTTTATATTTAATTTTAGATTGATGTAATAAAATAAATTTTAATAATATATAAATTTCAATTCAATATATAAAAACCTCATAAATATTATTAATATTTATATTTCTTATAGAAGTAACCTTTTTTTGAAAATCCATTGATGAAAATTTAATTTACCATTTTACAGAAATAAACCACATTTAATTTTCTTAAAATTTTTGTACAAAAATAAAACATATTATAATAATTAAATTTTATGTTATTTTGAGTAAATATTTAAAATTTATATATTATTTATCTGTAATATAAATGCATATATAATATAAAATTAATTTTAATTTGTCTTATAGATTTTCCTTGAGGATCCAAAGAATATTTAATTACGTTTCAAAACAGTTTTAATTTACACATATAAAATGAACAAATATATTATAATTTTATTTTTATGTACACTTTTAAAATATGTTTTATTATAAATTATTATTAATTAATTTAAATATTTAAATTTTAAAGTAAAGTATTTATTTCCTATTTTTGACAATTCGTTAAATAAAATTTGAATTTGTCTTTTTCGAAAATTAAAAGTTTCTATCAAAAGCTGAATAAAATATTAAATATTTATTATTAATAAGTTATTAACACCGATCCATTAAAAAGCTATGACAAACGTCAGTCAAAGTTGAAAGTATGAAATAATTTAAAATATAATTACATAATTCTGATTATAAGTACAAATCACATAATTCTAAAAAATAATTAAAATTTAGATTAGGATTAAAATTTTAAGTTGTTTTTCAATATTTTTATTTTAATAAACCTTTTTATTTTTCCCTCTAATTATACACTTAAATGTTTTAGCCTACAAAACGCTTAACAAGACCTTTTAGTTAAGATTAATACAAATTAATCTATGATTTTTATGTAAACTACCTGTTTTTTTCCTTATAATTCCCCTAGGGAAAAAAGGGCTTCCACATAGCCTCTTCAACTGTCCCTTTTCAGCTATGCGTAATCCTAGCGAAAGTCTTTTTATTTCTTACCAGGTTTTTCCAGATAGATCACATTCCCTCAATCCACTTCCGTTTCTTCTTTCTGATTTGCTCTTGTTTTGTCATCACCCAAATCTCTTTATTCATTATTCGCCTAGGCCAGAATATGCGACATATTATTCGTAGACATTTATTCACAAAGACTTGTATTTTCTGTATGTTGTTTCTTGATAAAAGCGATGTTTTGCTTCCATATTGCAGTATTGATTTGACACATTCTTCGGAAATTTTTATTTCACGTGCTATGTGTGTTAATTTCCATACTTCCCATAGCCTTCCAGAGGCACTTCAAGCTTTTGCAATTTTATGTTCTGTGTTACTGTTGGCACTACCATCTTTTGTTATTACGCCTCCCAAGTATTCAAATTCTACTACCTCTTCTGTTTGGGTAGTGTGTATGAGTAGTGATACTTGGCCCATGTTGTTTATTCTCATACATTTGGCCTTTTTTTATGTAAACTACCATAGCCCATACTTATTCTAACTTAACAAACTTTTAAGCCAAATATGCAATCATCATACTAATTTAAATAAATTATTAACCAATTAGCAATAGACTCTTTTTGTTAACTTGTCTTTTTTAGGTGTAGACATATCACATTTTAAATTTTCGTTGATATTGCCCGAATATATTCTATAACTTTACATGTAGCCCGTCAATCTTCGTTACATAATTTTTTTATTTATTTCTGTACAATCCCCTACCAAATACAATGTGATTGGTTAGTGAATCTTCCTCTTCCTCAGGTGTGGCAGTTAAATTTATTTTTTATTATGGTATAAACTATTACGGTATCAATTATAAATTATATTTTTTTATTAGCTACGATCTGACCGGGATTTGAACCCGAGCAATTTCAATTGCAAAGCTGCCACTCCCACCACTGAGTTATCTGTCAGATGTCGTTATATAATAGAAGAACATGATTTTGTCATTGAATACAGCCATTTTTATCTTAAAAGACAAAGAGTTAAAAAGCCTGTGACTTCTTAAAATACCATTGTGTTAAAGTATATTTGATCCTAAACCTTTGCTGCAGTGTTTAGTTCTCTATTATAATGACTTGAAATTAGTTTTATCATAAAACTTTAGATTCTGTTTATGTTTAATTCTTTGTTCAAGTACTTATTAGAGTAAAAATGCTTGTAGTCGGATTCAGGTTTACGTGTTTATTTGTTTAAACATACTGTTATACACTTTCTTTCAAATTTACGAAACTTTTGCAAAAGACTGGCACTGTTAAAAAGTTTAAATTACGTTTTAAAATATTAAATTTTTTCTAATCAGTATTTTCTTTAATTAATTAACTCACAAAAAATTAATAAATAATAATAACTTAGTTGCATAATGTTTTAAAGGGCTTTTAATATTAAACAATTTTTATGAAGTTTTAATCTAATAGACCTTTGAGAGTTAATTGATATTGCAAAAAATTTGACACCTGTCAAAACAATTTTATAAAAACTCTAAAAAGATCCCTTTTCCAAATCATATTACTATGATTGAAGTCTTACCTAATTTAACTGAAAAAGTTTATCAATAAGAAATAATAAACATTAAATTAACACATTTTTCATAACACTTACATAATGTATTCTAAATTTAAGAAAAAAACAAACTTTTAATAGTTCCAATTCTTTTTATAATAAACAAACAACAACAACGTTGCGTTTCTTTTTCAATTTGAAGATTTTTATTTTTAGTTCAAAATTTAGTTTGAAACTTTAGAATACAAACATTTTTTGACTTTATCTACAATTCTTTTCAATTTTTGAGATTGTTTTACTTTGTTTTACTTTTTTTTTTGAAAGATTCCATTTTCTAGTTTTACATTCCGTATCTTATTAATAATAAATTGCCAAAGAGAAAATGCCCAAAAGCTATTGAATAGTCGTATTCTTACTATTTGAATATGACAAAAATAACAAGTAGTGAAAATAATCAAGGGTTTTAAAAAAGCTCCGTTAAAAATAAACTAAAGCAATATTTCATAGTTTATAGGTTAGAGTAAACTAATCGAATTTTATTGTAAATAAAAGCAGGAAGTTTAAAACATTAAGAGACAAAGTTTGTCAATTTAAAAGATATCTTTCATGATTAAGAAAAACTGGTAATTTCAGATTTCTTAAGATGTTTCTTTTTATATTCGTATGACTATTAGTCAAAAGGATATACTAAATTTGCCAAACTTTAGTTTTATGCCAAAGTTATTGCAAAATTTGATTGGATACTGTAGAAGGTTGAACAGGTGTTCAAGTTAAAAAAAAATGGCAATTTTCAGTTTAAGATCCGTTAGAGTTACTAAATTTCGGGAAACCCAAATAAAACATTTCGAATTACTTATACTTATTATCAACGATGTAACTCTTTAAAAAATTCAAGTTTCTAGCTAAAATAATTTTTAAGAAGAGATTTCTTATACGAGGCCTTCTATCTCCCGACATCTGTAATTCTTGAAAATAGTAATTGTTACATAAATTTTATTGCCTTATTTCAAAACTAGTTGAAATTTTATAAAGTAGTCATTCATGAAGTTTTGTAAATTTTTAGACAGATTTAGAGAAAGACTGACATATAGGGCATTTGGAAGTTCAGTTTTTTTAATAATTTTGCGAAAATGCATTAAAATCTAAAAACAACAAGAATTACTTAAAAAAATGCTGAAGATTGAGAAGAAAAGATATTACTACAAAACTATGATGTGCTTCTCAAATTATTTAGCTTTTTGAAATCCCATCAACAAATTTTTAAAAATTACACCAATGATCTCTTATCTAATAAACCCCGAGCTTAACTATTCGGAATCTACGCCACGAGTAGTAGAGTAAATTAATTCCTCTTTCTATTCTCCAAATGACAGCTCCAAAAAGTTCCCCAATAAACCGTTTGAGAAATACTGATAAGAAATATTATAAAATATATGTTTAAATATTTAAAATAAATTTACAATTTTTGTTTTTTTTGTTGTCTCTTTTTTTTCTGTTGTTGGTTATTTTTATTTTTCAATTCTTAAGAAATGAAAAATTTTTGTTGAAAAGTTTTTCCAAAAAGTAAAAAAAAAAAAAATATGTAAAGAAGTTATTTTTTTCTTTATATGCTTTTCCTTTTCCTCATACTTTTTTTTGTTGTTTCTTTCACACACAATATTTCTCTTCTGAATAGTTAGGTAAATAAATTTTTTATTTTTTTTTTTTATTATTTTGCTTTTGTTTTTTTTTTTTTTAAATACGTGACTACCTTGATAAAAAACACGAAAATGAAAATAAAGCTAAGAATAAGAAAAAATTCCCAAGAGTAAAAAACATAAACCACAAATATTTGAAACACTTGAAAAATGTTTGTTTTTACTTTAGACTTTTTATTTTATTTCTTTTGCATCTCTTTCTTACATCATGTTTGTTTTTTTTTTTTTTTTTTCTTTAAATATATTTTTTGTGCTTCATCTTTTCCTCCATCATTTTCTTTTCTAAAAATTATTTGCCTTCAAGTATTGTTTTTCTTAAACTTTTCCTTATCTTATTTTAAAAATTATTTTGACATTTTATATGTACACAACTACATTGACATACATACCTACATACATTTATTATAATTTTTATTTATAAATTAAATAATTGGTTGTCTAAGCACCTCAGGTTATTTATACAATTGAATGAGATAAATGAGGGAACACATACAAACAGTCATATACAATTGCGTATGAAGAGTGAATGAAGAGAGACAAATTAATAATGATGAGTACATTTCAAAATGGCATAAAACTTTTTTTATACAGAAGCAATCGTATTAAACTTTTAAAATTAAAAAAAATCGAAAAATTAAGCTTAAGTCAAGTTAAGGTTTTAGATAGGTAATTTATTAAAATGAAAAGGGATTTTTCAACAAAACGGGGGAAGGCTCAAATTTTTTCTATAATTACAGTCTCACTTCTACTCTTTTTAACATTTTACACCGAATTCCTTTACACTCCATTTCCCACCTGCTAAAATATTAAAAACTTTAAAAAGAAAATTTTTAAAATTAATTTAAAGAATATATAAGTGTAAGCACCCCACAATAAAAATAAATTAGATTGTGGTGGGAGAGAGGTTGATGTTTTTGGATGGAGTAAAAAAAAAAGTAAAATGATAAAAATAAATCATTCTATACTCACTTTAGCAATACCACAGCCTTATAAACTTAAATTTACTTTTGGTTTCGGTTTAAATTTTTATTTATTTGAAAAAAAGGTTTTAGTGTAATCCGAAAAATTTTCTAAAAATAGTAAAATTTAAGAAAATATTATCAATAAGTGTAAGTAAACCATAAGAGTGATAAAAGGAAACCAATTGGTTGTGGTGAGAGGAAAAAAATAAAATAAATAACAAATTTTCGTCTACTGCAGTAATTATCTCAGTTTTACAGAATTTTACACAAAACAGGTGTGTAAGGAAATATATTATTCTATATATAGGTATAAATACATTTTGAAATTTTATTTATTTTGTATTTTCTGGTGTTTTTACATTTTTTTTAAATAAATTCCTTAAAGTTTTGACACTGATACATGATGGATACATTGTTGGAGAAAAAGTAAATGAATGGAAGAATTTGATCCGACCTTTGTTAGAGACCAGCTTGACTTTAACTTAGCATACTTTTGCAAGTGAAGATTTTTTATTTTATTAATAGGTTTAAATCTGATTACTTAAAGTGAATAGTTTTTTATTTTAAGAGAAGCATATTTAAAGGTGAAAATTTTTACATGTGAAGATTTTTCAATTTTAGTATTTTTACTTTAAGTGAAGACTTTTTATTTTAAATGAAAAAATTATTTTTAAGTGAAGACTTTTTATTTTAAGTGAAAACATTTTTTTAAATGAAGGCTTTTTATTTCAACTGAAGACATTTTTACTTTAAGTGAAAATTTTTTATTTTAAGTGAATATATCTTATTTTTAAAATCCAGTTAAAGTAAAAAAGATATATGAAATTAGAATTGTGAAAATAAATCTTATGGTATTATTACAATATCAGTTTTTAACAAACTCAAGATTAACAAGTCTCCTACCTTCTATTATCTTCAAGCTTCTAGATGAAATCATAGAGAAGTTGCTGATACATATTTTCACAAAAAATTTCTACTAGGAATCCTAGGAATTTTGAAAACCTTTTACTAAGACTCCTATATTGATGCAATTTTTTTAATAAATATATTTTAATTATTAATAATAATTATTTTTTTATTAAATAAAAGTTATTTCTGTATCTGTGAGTTCTGTTTCATGATGTATTCGCACTTCTATCCACAACGTGCCAACCTGTCATTTATTCACTTGTTTATCATTTTTACAAAGTAATTCATTAAAAGTTAATCTAAAAACTATTTTTCCACTGATTTCAATTCAATAGTAATTTATCTATATTTCATTATATAGTATTTCGTATTCTTACAAGATGTCTAAATTGATTTATGACAAAACAAATTATTTTTCATCCTACACCACTACTGGTTGACAGTAAAATGTCAAATCTTTAAAACTTGCGTCACTGATTATAAAAATATTTAGGAAAGACTATTACTATTACTATACCAACCTAGGATTTAAATCATCTTCAAAAATAAGAGAAACTATTTCATTCCATTTCTGTTTGCAAACACTACAAAATATTTGAAAGGTTTCTGTTTGAAAAAAAGGGATGAAAATACTTGTGTTTTTGTCACATCATTGTTACCTTCATTTAATTTTAAACGAAGTAGATAATATGCGGCTAAAAATGAAACATTTCTTATTTATTTTATTTATTTTTTTGTTTGTATTTTGTTTTTTTTTTGTACATTTATGTCACACCTGTTTTTCACCTTTTTTCATGCCAAATGAGTAAATAATATACCGTTACTCTGAACATTTATTATTGTATATGTCAGTATAAATTTATGTATTTTCAAGTGTTTATTGTTGTTTTTTTTCCTTTTCTTTGAATTGTCATTTCCTATTTCTTTTTGATGTTTTTGTTTTTTTGTGCTTTTTTTTTTTTTTTTTTATATAACATAGAAGTGAATTTTTCAGTTGTGTGAATACCTATGTGTACCTGATAATGAATGAATCTGTATCTGAAGATTTTTGTAAATATGGTAGAAAAAAATAAATAACCATTTTTTTTTACAAGGATAATGAACAATGGTAGACAATAGTGTAATGACATTATTCAAAATATATATATTTGTGTACATGATTATTCATATATATATATACATATATATATATACATATATATATACATTTAACGCACGTCGTAGCCCTGTTTTAATAAAACTTCAAGAAGCCTTTAAATATAAATCTATAGAAAATTTTTAAGTAAATAGAACATATTTATATATATATTTACGTTTATATACATGATATGCATTAAAACATTTCTTTTTATTCCAGAGATCTGTGAAAGTGTAAGTCATCTGTCTTAAATCCTTTTTTTGTGTTTTTAGAACAAAAAAAAATCTGATAGAAATACAACAAAATAATAGTGGGAAAATGACGTGTGATAGGTGATTTGTTAGTATATGTTCTTCATGATGAATATTAATTTTCAATTGCAGAATTTTCTATTTTCCAATTTATTTTTTTCTTTTAAGATAGAATATAATAATTTTAAGAAAAAGTTATCAAAATTTTGTATAAGAAATAAAATATGCGGAAGATCTTTACTTATATTATTAAATTATAAATTAAAGGAAGTTAAATATTTTTTTAAGAAATTGTGTATTTGAATTAATTTTCCAATTTAATTATATTAATTTTGGTTAATTTCAATATGTAAATGTCACAATAGTATTTAAAAAAAAATAGGTAACTGTATTTTTTAAATGAAACCATTATGTTTATGTTTAATTAAAATGTAAAATATTTGACATTTAAAGTTTCAGGTTGATATTTTGATTTGACATTTTAAACCAAAGCATATTGCTGTTTGGTATTAAGAAATTTGTGTAGGTTATTTTAAAAATTATTTCTAATCCTTAGATTAGTCACATCATATCTAATAAAAAAATATAATTTTTAATTGATATCGTATAATAGTTTATACTATAATATAAAATAAATTTAACTGACACACCTGAAAATGAAAGGCAGATTCACTCACTTATCCTATTTTATGTGGCAGTGGACTCACTTATCCTAATTTATGTGATAGAACAAAACCTTCCATAAACAAATACAAAATATTGAATTTCTTTCTTGAACTATAATATTAAAAGTATTTAGCACACATTTTGGAGTTGGCATCGAAATCAGGGGTATTCCCTTTTTCCAAAATTTAAAAACAGATAATAATTTTACATATAAACTACATTTATACTATAAGTACACGTATAATACCTGATTTTGTAACCAAAGTTTTGCATACATTAATTCATAAATACTCTCAAAACAGGGTCAACTTCGATTTTTTAACCAACTTAAATATGCTTCCTAATATAGAATCTTCCATAAACAAATATATAAATATTAAGTACATATTCCTTTACATCTAATGTTTTACTTATTTTATATAAATTTATATTTGAATTGAAAAAGAAATAACACCTCGGAGTTTTAATTTTGGGTTTTATAACTCAAAGTAGATATAAAACCCTGGGGCTTTTATATTTTATATACACTACATTTTTACTTGATATTGTATTGTAATAACTGCATAATATTATATCATTAAATACGTATTGATCAACTTCAAATCTGAATTAATTTAAATTGATCTCTGTACAGTAAAATTATAAACTTTGAGATTATCTTGTAAAATTTAATTGCTAAACTTATATATAAATTTTATTAATTTAATAAACCTACTTAAATCTAATTCATTAATTAATTAAAAACACAGAATTTAATTTAATTAAATTGTGGCAAAATTTATCATATTATTCTAATTCTATTAGTATATTACTATAAATATTATTTCTATTGTAACTAATAATTGGAGTCAACCAAGAATAAAAAAAAAACTAAAAATAAAAAAATTAATTGATTTCTTTAAAGTTCTTATACAGATAGTCTATAAGACAAAATTTCTTTTTAAGAAATAAAATAGAAAGAGTTCCCACAAAACTTTTTTTAAAAGAAAAGTTACATCTTATAAATAGAATTTGAAAACTATTCATTAAAATCATATAACCAAAAATAATGGATAGATTTATTTCAATTTTATTTAATTTATTTTATAAATTAAATCTATTTATGTATTTTTATCTAATAGAAGATGATTTTCAAAATTAATAAACATCTATTTGATCAATTTATAAAAAGAATCATTTAAGATTATTTCGTTCTTTTATTCCCACTCAATTCCTATAAATATGCAATTTTATATTTTTTGTTTTAAACTTAGAATTTAAAAATAAAAAAATTTTGTGGATGTTTGAATTTAATAGCGAAGTTGGGTGCATGCAATAAGGCCAAATGAGATAAAGCCTATTGACTTTATTTCATTATCATATTTGATATAAAACCAAAAAATCTAATTTTTAAATTTTGCTGTCAAGCCAATTTGATTTTATTTCTTTTTTATTTAATTGCTATTTGCCTATTATTTTAATTGTGTGAACATGACATTTGTTATTAGTTGATTCAAAAGCAAGGTTCTACGCTTTTTCCAGAATATTTATATATATCTGAAAACTAGATTGCGAATTAGGATGGATCTTAACGTTGGATTTAAAATCAGGGTATTCCCTTTTTACAGAATATTTATATTTATATACATAGATTTGAATTCAAAATCGGGATTTTTGTATATATATAAATATTCTGAAAGAAGCGGCAATACTAATTTTGATTTATCTCATGTTTAAAATATTTTTGGCTTTATTTCTTTATGATTTTGGCTTTTTTTCTTTTACAAAAATTTTAAAAAGTGAAATAAAGCCGAAAATTAAGAAATTATGATTTTGGTTTTATTTCAAATGTGGTATTGAAATAAAGCTAAAAAGTGCAATTTGGTTTTATTTCATTTGGCCTTATTGCATGTACCCGAGAAGTTCACAAACAAAATAGCTTCTTTCAACCTCTTCGAGAAGGATACCACATTTTGAAACCCGATTGTACTAAAATTCTATCAGCCTATGACTAAAAACTGGGATTAGAATTATTAGGTTGCAGCTATAATGCTAATGTTAAAATCAATTTGACATTTTAATAGATTTTGGTACAAAAAAACACAGATGAATAGATTCCTTAAAATTTTAATATTCACTCTATACATATACATTAGTATATGAAAATATGATATACATCATTTTTTTGTCTACATTCAAAAATAGAAAATTTTTATTATTTTCCTGTCATAGTAAAAGTACATATATACATATTATATACATATATAATAACTATTAAATATACAAATATAAATATTTTAAAATCAGATTAAAAATATAACTCTTATAAAAAAAGTTATATAAATATTTACTTTATTTTAAAATTTATTTTTTATATATTTTTGGAAAAAAGAAGTGAAAGAGATGGTGATAATAGTTCAATTTCTTATCATTTCTTAAATGACTTATTTTGTAAAGAAAATATTTTAATAAAATTTTTATGATAATCGTATTTATTTTAAATATTAGTTTTAAAATAGTAGGTATCTTCCTACATAGCATATTCCTATCTAAATTTAAATAAGATTTTTTATGATGAGATATTATTGAATTATATTTTATCTAATTTTAAAATAAATTGTAGAAACCTCAATATCAACTAGATTACGCTGTCGATTTTACTTAATATTGAAATATCAAGTTAATATTGATTGATATATTAATGTAAAAAACATTGATATGTTGTTAGAGTAAGTTTTTGGAAAACATATAAATTATACACAATTTTGCTATTTAAAAATTTTTACTTAAAATAAAGTAAAAGCCAGGGTTGTACATAAATTTTCGTGATAACCAATACAAAAATGTCAAATTCATGGATCAAATATTTAATAATGATTATGTAAGTAATAATGGGGCTTTATCTTTTTCTAATCAGATTTATGCTATGAGTAGAAGTAGCTTTGACTCAAAATTTAGTAGATTTCGACTTTCACATTCGGAGTTAAAAAGGAATGATCAGAGATCAAACTGTCGCACTGTGGGATCCAGAGAGGATTAACTAATATATAACAATCGGAACAGCAGAGAAACAAAAATAAACTTTCTTTGGCATTTGGAATTTGTTCTAATTACAAAAATTAAAATGTCAAAAAAATTTGACAGAAGTATTTGAAACAAATATAAAGGGTATTTAAAAGAATACTGACTTACTTCTTAATATTAATTTTATATTCAAATATCAAGAGTTTGTAAACTTGTGCTATATAATAAAATTATATACATCTAATAGGTACCTGAACATATTTGAATTATATTTAATTTTGTTTTGTACATAATATCTATGTATATATAATATGTATGTATATATATATATATATAATTTATTTTTAATACAAAAGACTTTTTTTAAAAATAAAATGCATTAAAAATAAAATGAATAGTTTTTTTAATATTAATTTATTAAATAAATAATTATTTTAATTATTTTAATTGAATGAAAATAAAATTTATATATATATATATATATATATATATATACTTATATTTTAATTTATTTATGACATTGATCATATTTTAAGTTGAATATAATTGAGATTAGTTTTTTTTTTTATAGAAATTTAATAAAAATTTTAATTGAAATCAATTAATAAATGGGATTTAAAATTTAATTTATAAATTAAAATGATTATTTTTAAGGTTAAGGATTAAGTTCTAAATAATATCAATGTTAAAATTTTTGACATAGGTTGAAAAAAAATTTGTCAAATATATTAATGGGTTCATTATTATTATTATTAATATTATTATTATTATTAAATAAATCAAATTTATTCAAGTTGAAATAAAATTTAAATTAGTTATCAAATACTAAAGTAATTTATTAATTTTTACCTTGTCCTAAAAATCAAATTGACAGTATAAGGGTAAAATAAAATATATGGAACAAAACTTTAAAATTAAATTTATTCAGGATTTTAAGTTTGAATTATTATGATAACCCTTATCATTAATTTTCTTTTAATATTAATTATAATAGTATTAAATCTATAGTTATATATATAAATCTATCGTTAAATATATATTAGAAATTAAATAAATTATTTTTCAGAGAAAAATACTAGGGGATAAAAGAGTGAATTTTCCATTAATTTGTCATTTATTTAAAATTTTGGAAAATTTTTACAATTACTTATTAATTAAATATTTATTAATATTTTCAATTATTTCATATTAAAAGTCTAATTATTTATCAAGACTATAATTACCTACTGATTTTACCATAATTTTAATTATCTAGTTTAAGTTATTAATTTATAAGTTACTAACTGCAAATTTGATTGGGTTTCAATTATATTTATTTATTTGAATCCTATTTTACCATAGTTACATATTAAATTGTACTTAGTTAATTACAATTTAGTAATTACAGATTATAAAGTACTATGTAATTTAGAATTCATATTACTTATCATATTTTCTTATTTATATTATATATCATATTATATTTCATTAAATTAAATATGAATTTTGAAACCTCTTTTCATTAGCAATTTTTTACTTAAAGTTTATAAATACAATTACAGAGTTACAATTACAATTAGGCTCTAAAAAAAAATATATGACAAATTTAAGTAAAAAATTATAATAAAATAACTTAGCGAAATTTTCATTAAAGTTCTTTGAAAAATTATCAAAAATTTCCATTATTAACTTGATGAGGTTTTCCTTTTAAAATGATAATTTTTTAGAAATACTAATATATATTATTATATACATAATAAATTTATAATGAAATTTTTTTATATAATACAACTTTCTATTATTAATAAGTATTTGGTACATTATTTTCATAACGGAAATGTATGTAAAGTATTTTTTTGTAAAAATACGCCTAATGATATGCAATTTATTTTAAAAATTTTTTCTGTACTATACTTTTGAGTCATTTATAAAACATATTGTGGTTTAATACATCGATTGTGGTAAGAATATTGAAAAAGTTTAAAAATATATTTTGGATCTTAAAATTATAAGATTTTTGAAGATTCAATTAAAATTAGTATGAATGAAATATTAATATTACTTAATTTAATTGGTTTAACGAGGACTCATATGCGTAAGCTTTATAAGTTTATAGAATCTGATTTTATTTGGCTCGGGATGGAAATATACGTTTATTCAAATCCGTAATCATTGTGTGTATCCGTCGTATTATGCCTCTGCAATAGACGAACTTGAATACAGCCACAGCCCATGTTATAAAAGGTAAGCAAATTCGAAATATGAAGTGTCCTAATTAAATGAAATATTATAAAGTTCCCAATTAATTATCAGCACCTATCGATCTTCAATATAATTAACTTGGATTATTTTGGCAAAAACTGAAATAATTCTCATATTATTTTTTTTTTTATGTTTCTTTGAAAAACTAGACCCTTTTCACATGAACTTGATCCTCTTTCAAATTGTCGTAATCCGACTGGGCTTATTAAAAAAAACCAATTTGATTTAAAAATTATAGGCTATTTGTAATCGAAAAAAGACTAAATGTAGGTTTGAAAATAGGTCAACAAAGAAAACGTTCATGTAAAAGAATGAAAAAACAGTAGTCTCAAAATTTCATAAACTTTGAAATTTTTTTTTTAAATTTTTAAGATTTGGCATTATGAACGTAATCTTAAATCTAAAAACTTCTCAATTAATTTTTCGACTCAAACCATAAATGCCGAATTATTTTTTAAAAAAAATTTTCTTATAAAAGCTTTTTCCAAAGAAATATTAAAATAAAACAAAACCCGAGTAAAATCCATATATTGTCTCCTAATATATATTATACATACAATCATTTATGAGTAAAATCCATTTGAAAAGCATATAATAAATAATAATTATTATTAAAGCGCATTAAAAAAATATATTTTTTTATGTCTTTTTTTACTTAAGAAAAACTTTACAGCAAAAAAAACTTTGGTGCCAACAAAAAAAAAGCCCATTTAGGGATGTAATTTTTTTGATTATAAAAGAAAATTTCTATATGTATATATATCTCTCTCTCTCTTTCTTTGATTTACAAAACAAAAAAAAAGTTAATTCAAAAATAAATAATTTTTTTTATATACCTATATATTGTAATGTATTTTTACCTATATAAAAATATTATATGACGATAAGAATTTTGAAAATCTTACACAGTTGTTACTTGCTTATATGGTTGTTTTTTTATTTCAAGTTTTTTTTTTATTTTAATAAAGCACCAGCATAAACGCGTTTTATTTTTTTCAATCTCGACGAAAGCGACAACAACAACAAAAACTAATAAGTGTGAACGAAAGAAAAACATTATAATTTTCACCATAAAATTTATATTTCAACATAAATCTCTAAAAAGAAAGACACAAAATAAAATTTCCTTTCCCTCCAAATATAAAACTTTTAAAAGTGATTCTAAAGTTAAGTACAGAGCGGGAAAAAATTAAATTGTCAGTGAAATAATTGGGAGTAATATATTATAGGATTGTTGAATAGCAATTAGCCACGTAAGACTTACATTGAATAAAATTAGGCTAAAGTTTATTTAAAATGTAACACTTTAAACCTAGTTCTTCCTTTACCTCGAAAATCATCATTACGATCAGGTAAAAGAACAAGTTTTTTCTTCTACCGAGATTAAGTTCCAGCTGCAAAATTTATTTTATGTGACATGCAACTCTTAAAATCAAAAAATAATAAGCTCATATTCATATCAAAGAATTAGTGTATTCAATATATGGTTCTCCATTTATTAATCGAGAACAATAAAATGGTTTGTCTTAATTACATCGAAGCAATATATTTAATGACATCTTCTTAAATGACATATTCATCTGTCTTGGTAATGCAGAGGACCGGTAGACACAGAATATCGATATTTCCATTCGTAAAATCTCTTTTCGTAATTAAGAAAGCAATGGACACAGAATAACGGTATTTCCTTTATTGATAAATTATGTACAAAAAACGATGGAATTAAAGTTTGAAGAAATGTTTCCTATAATTTAGACTTTTTATTAATTTTTTGTGAAATACTGTAAGCCCTGCCGCTCGAAATGCATTATTTTTATAAAAGTTCTGTACCTCTGAATAATTAATCCATTCCAGTCTTCCCTGTAACATCTAATACTGTTCTTTTATATTAAACATGTATGTAATTTAAAAAATCCATACAATTATAACAACTAACATTGAAATCCTTGAAGTTTTCAAATTTCTTAACACCCTGTAATTATTTATATTTATATGAGAATAAAAAAATTTTTATTTTCTTGATCCTTACCCCCTGTGGTTTTATTACATTTTTACTTTTATTTTTTACGTCTCGCATGATAATATCGACAACATGTGCGTATATATTATATATATATTGTATATTGTTTAAAAGTTTGTGTATAAAGTTTTAAATATATAGGTATTAGTGATATATTATATCCATTTTGGCAAGTTTTTATGATACTATGTGCGGTAATATCTGGAAAACTTAGAAATTTGAAAACATGTATGAAAAGCTTTTATAAAATAAAAAAATAAAATGAAAAATTAATAAAATCTATAAAAAAATATTCATTCGTTTTATTTTTTATAAATTATTTTTTTTTTATATAAAAGTTTTCTTCATGCCTTTTGATTTCCATTCTTTTGTTTCCTTTAGGTTGTTACCCAAGAGTTTAAAGTATCTAAGAGTTTAACACGTGCTATTGTGTAAAACAATTCCAACGTCCGGATGACATTGTTATTGAAAACAGTTAAAAAATGTAATTTAAACATAATATGTACTTTTACTTGTAAAAGTGTTAACTGATGTAAAAATTGTTGTTGTATTTGTATTTGATAAGAATATACAATATTAAATCAAGGGATCCAGGTAAATCCAAAATAAATCTTCTATTAATAATGACGTATTTTAAAAATGAATCTGCAGTGTAATAAGAATCCGGAATTGAAATAAATTAAGGCTTTCAAATTATGTCCTATGCGACAACATTAATAACCAATATTAAATGGAAGTTGAATTATATTTAGGATTCAATGAAATCCAAAAACTTATGACTAAAGCACATTATAATGTGGCATGTTTTGCAACTTTTTCGTTTAGAAACTGAAAAAAAACACCATATCTAAATATCATATAAATTAGAATATTTAAAATTTCAAGTTGGATTCGAAACTAAATTAAGCAGCATTTAGTTTTGAGACTCAACATAATCTTAGTAGAAAGAAGGAGTTTATAAATTGAAAAATAGAACCATTCTCTTCATATCTTTTAGCAAACAACTAGAGTAAAGAAAAAACAAAATCTTCCATTTACTATGATAATTTATCATTCTTTGAGGTTTATTTTCCTCTTCATATTTTCTTCACAGGTTCAAGGATAAGCCCCTAAAAGGACAACAACAGCAAACTAGTCAACAATAAGTTGTTATCATCTACGATGATCGGTAAGCATCATTTGAAGCTTAGGCCACATTATGTTCTGTTGATATTTACCTTACACCAAAACTAAATTTTTTTGTATTTTCTACAGATAAGTATACCAACCGATTGATTTCACTTCCTACCTCATGGAATCCATTCGAGAAATCCTTTTGCGGACTTTTACATTCTCGTGTGTTTCTTAGATCTCTTTTTATTATTTAGCATTTGGCGAACAAACATTTAGGAATAGGCAAGGGTATCTTTTTCCCATTTTCGGTGGAATCAAAAAAAAAATAATATAAAATAGTGATCGTTTTTAGATTTTAGTTCATTTAAATAAAACAAGTTCTATTTAATAAAATTTAAGTCATATAACGGTAAAACGAGCTACTTAAATTAGTTCTTAAGTTAAGTTCTTACTTCGTGCTTCAATTTTATACACATATACGAGTATTTATTTATATCTCATTTAGGTAATATATTAATATATAAATAAGTAAATTATATATAATATATTGCTCAACTGTATATTATATAAAAGTTTCCCACTTTAAAAATTCTTGTTTTATATTTCAAACAAATTACACTACGGTTGAATTGAAACCAGTTCAAAATGAAACACAAAACTAAAGTGGAACGAATCTAAATAAGAGAAACGTGTGGGAAAAAAGTACTTCATTGTATGAAATTTTTTAAAAAACTTTTATGTCAAAGGAATTTTTAAAAATGTAAAAAAAAATTTTACTAAAAAAAATTTTGAGTATTTCAATAAATCTACTTATAAAGTCAATTCTTTAGTATTTAGTTAATTGTGTGATTTATTTTTGAAGTTATTTTCTTTCTATCTTCTTTTTAGTTTCACTTTTTTCTCTTTCATATTCCGGACTAATGACAATTTCTATACCCTTTTGAAAATATGAAAGTTATTATATAACACAAAAAAATTATTTTAATTAATCCAACGTTTCATTTTAAATACAAAAATATTTTAAGTTTTTCAAAGCTAAAAAAAAAGAATTTGATCAAAAATATACTCAAACTTTCAAATATTTTATTAAAGTGACATCGTCAAAGTTTTGGATAATAAAAAATTCGACTTCACGTAATTTTTAGCAATCCAACAGAATCAATACATACAAATCCATAAAAATCATAATGAGAATCGCTGCAATTATTTTTACATTGGAAACTTGAATGACAGGAATTCCCGCAATTCAGCAAATAAACTTTCAATCAACATGCCCATGACAATTTTCCCGAGCATATAGTAGAGCCACTGTCAATAGCCGAAGGCTGGATAAACTATAAACAAATTAGAAATGTTGAACTTAACAAAAATTTAAAACAAGCGTTGAATGATTGAGATTTAAAATTTTCTAATAGTTTCTACTTCATACTATAGGTAATATATTAGATTCAAATTAAAAATCTCTATTAATGGGCTTATTTTATATTTCACTTATAAATCGCTCGGAAAATTAGATAAAATTTAATAGGCACTACAATATTGTAATATAGAGAGTAATATTAAACTGTTTTTTAGTGCTACTTGTACTAGGCAGGAATCTCGAAGACAATTTAAGAAATTAAATACCTACTTTAATACACAAAAGATGCCCGAACTGACTATAAATATATCTAATAATCTGAGTCAGAATATGTTACGATAAATTCTTTGGCAGAGATTTTTAATTTCAGTCCGATATATTACCTATATTGTGAAAAAGAAATTGATATAAAGTTTCAAGTTCCAATCATTCAACATGGACTTTGCAGCAATGCTCTTTGAATTCTTATTATAAAACAATTAGAATTATGCAAGGGTCCGCTTTTCTAAATTGAAGTCATTTCATAATAACAACTCTAATTAAAGTTCATACTATAAAAACTATTAAATCCTAAACCCTAACTATCAAGATCACTCATTTAAAATATTGGAAGTTTATTATTTAAGTATTTATTCCGCATACAATGGTAATATGTTCTCAAGCATTTCTACGAATTACAGACGAATATTGTTTAAATAAATTCACCACACCCAATTTTACATTTATCTAAATAAAATTGTAAAATAAAGTTTTTAAAAAGTTTAAAATGGCATTTAACTTACTGAATGTTTACATATTTTGTCAAATTAAAAGTACATTGAATTGAGTTGAAAACAACTGCAAATAGAAAAAAACCCACCATGAGGTTAAGAACCTTGTATAAAACATTTTTCAAAACCAAATTCAAAAAATTGAACTCAAAATTATATTAATTTTAATTTTAAAGTTTTAAATCATATTTTGAGGTCAACTTTATTAAATAAAACTAAATTAAATGAAAGTTTTACATATTTAAAAATTTCAATGGAAATTGAAAATGAAAAAACATAATTAAATATAATTTAAAATTGTCGTTTTTAGTTGTAACTCAAATTTTTTGGAGTAAAGTTTCAAATGCAACGACAAATTTAGATAAACTTTTAAACCAAACATAAAAAATTTAGAAATGAATTAGGAGCAAAAAAGTTTTATTCTCTTTACAACAGTAAGATTGAGTTCTAAGGGATATAATAATTTTGCTGTAACGTTTGTAATGCTTTTTAGGAGACGGGATGAATATAGATTACAGTGTATGGATCGAGTTGCAGGAATCGAGAAACTGCTTCCCAAACAAAAGTCGTTTTGATAATTCAAAACGGAACTGGCTTGACCAGGGGTGTAGTTTTCCATGATTAAGTTGGGTAGTTGAAACTTTGCCTCAATTGGATTGAATAGTTGACAATTTGCCTTAATCCAGCTTCTTGTCAGGTTGATTGACCAATATTTAACAATTTGGTTCGTCAACAACTTCAACCGGTTTGAGAACCTGTCTCAGAATTTCTTCTTGCTGCATAACACAATAGATCCATACTACTCTGACCTTGTAGCAAATCCTAGCTTGCCTTAAAATCTCAGTTGCAATGACAAACCAGCCATTTGCATTATATGAAATGATCCTAATCGTCCCACCACTTTCACTTCTTTAGGAAAAAGGAACGATACTTTTAGGAATTGGGAAGCGTTCTCAAAACTATAAGATGTTCTAGAAGTTTATGGTTCTTAAAGCAAAAATTCAAGTAGCTTTTGGTTGGTTTGGTAAAACAAAGTCCAATAGACGTTGTATGTGTTTCCCAAAGCAAATCCAGTCTACTCAACTCTCCTACGTTTTTTTTTCAGTACTTAAACATAATCTTGTGTCCTTATTGCAATTTTTTATGTAATACTTTATTCAATTCGCATGCACCTTTTCAAAAAAAAATCAAAAAGTTTACTTTTTTATTAACTTTTTGAAAAACTATCATTGAAAAAAGTTTCATTCAAAAAAATCGTTAAGAAAAAAATTTAAATAAAAGTTTGCCTTGCATAAAACTTTATTTTATTGTTCCAGCTTCTTGTCATTCATTCCTTCATAACTTTATTTTATGGATCTACCTACGTTTTAATTGAAAGTTTTGAAAAATTTTTAAACTTTTCGAATAATTTTGAATAAAATTAAATTTCGCTGGAAAAATTTTTTACACATTTTGGATATTTTTAGTACCCATAAACATTTTTAATTTAAAACTGATTGTAATGTTGTACAATTTTATATATTGGATGCATACAGTTCTGCAGTTATACAAACATGTCAAAAGTTTAAAAATTATAATTTATTTTTTTCAAAATTAATTTGAAAATTAACATAATATATAGCTTAAAAGTTAATTAGAATACTTTAAAAGCGCTTTATAAAATTTGCTTCTTTAGATTTACATAAATTAAATTAGTCTACTAAAAGTAATAGACTCCTCCAGCGAGTTTATATTTGGAAAATAAACATAGAGCAATGAAAATTCATGTGCTTCAAAACGTAGGTTTCGAAAGAAGGTTCATTTTATTTAAACTTTTGAATCAATCTGTCCTTAGTTAGAGAACACCTTCATAACAGTGATTATATTATGTTCTTATCGAAGTAGTAGTTGTTGTTCAAGCAGATGTGCTGGAGTTTGGAACAAAAGAAAATTTGGATTGAAATAAGTTATAATAAATTATCAAAATATTTTTAAGTACTGAGGCAAGTCGATTTTTGAAAATATTTAAATTTCCATGCACCTTCATATAAGAAATACAAATAAAGGAATGCCAATCCAAAACACATTCCAAACCAAAGGTTGCATCGTTATTAAATACTGTTTGAAAAATCTTTGAAAGTTCAAAATTAATAAAATTCAACGCAAAGTAAAAGAACTCTACTCTAAAAACAATATTCTATTTTAATTGAAGTTGTTTTTTTTTAAAGAAACATTTTCAAAAACCCTTGAAAATATAATTTCATTTGCCCCTTAAATTATGCAAAAAAACAAGGTTTTTTAAATTCAAATCCTTATTTTACAGAATTTAACAGGGAATTAACTTAACAAATAAACGTACACAATCAATAAATTATAATTAAAAGTATGAATTGTTTTTTTTCAAAGCTCTTGAAATTAAAATTGCATTTACCCCGTAAAGTATGCAAAAACCCTAGTTTTTCAAATTCAAATCCTTTTTTTACAGAATTTAAAAGCGAATTAATTTAATAAATAAAAGTACACAATCAATCAATTATAATCAAAAGTATAAGTTATTTTTTTCCAAAGCAGCGTTCTCAAAACCCTTGAAATTTAAATTGTATTAACTCCGTATTTTTTTCCAAAGCAGCGTTCTCAAAACCCTTGAAATTTAAATTGTATTAACCCTGTATTAACCCATGCAAAAAGCATGGTTTTTTAAAATTTACATCCTGTTTCTCACAGAATTTAAAAATGAATTAGCTTAATAAACAAAAGTTCACAATCAATCAATTTTATCATAAAAGAAAAAAACAACCCCTTACAATATTGTAACCTTGAAATATGCAATTTAAAGTAAACATAATAAAACTTTTCTGAGTGTTTTAGAAAGTAAAACCTTTAGGGGTAAACAATTTCAATTTCTATGATTCAATACAGGAAAAATGACTTATACCTCCAAGTGCTCTTTAGGTTATACTTTGTTTTAAAATTACAACTAAGATTATAATGCAAAGAAAATATGAAAACCTCCGGCCATATGCCTCATCTCATCTGACCATTTTTAAATAAATTCGAAATTTTTTTATAACTATTCTTTTTCATTATAAATTTCAACACAATTCAATTCAACTTTGCACAAAATCAGTTTTGTGTTTTTTGTTATTTTATTTTTGTTAAGTGAATTAATTCTTTTGTATCTTTAAAAATCGCAAAAAAAAATATTATTTACGTCAAAAATATCAAACTAAAAGAACCGCTGACGTAAGCCAATTGAAATTCTGTCTTTATCCGGTTTGTTGTTTTTTTTCGACGAAAAAATATTCCTTTTATTGCATTAAAATTCTGAAAAGTTGCTTCCACTTTTTTATTTTTGCGAAATAAGTTAACAAATCTATCAAAGAAGGGATAAAAATAATAAGAACAAAGAAACAATATAAAAAAAAATTAAAAATGAGGAAAAAAAATTATTAAAACTCTTATTAACAGCTTTTTGATATTTTTAAATTACTGAAAAAAATTTGTTTTTACTCCCTCACTTTTTTTAACTAACAAAATACCTTTAAAAAATAAACTAAAACTAAATCCCTTTTTAAGAGTTTTCCGAGTTTTCCAAATACTTCTACGAACATGAATATAAGGTAATTTAATCTAGAGGATTATTTTTGGATATAATTAGAGTTACCGTATCATAAGAACTGAAAAAAATGTTATGGAAAAAAAACATCTAATCTCCAAGGCAATCCTAAGAAAATGTAATGTATGCAAATTTTCGTATTAACAAAATTCCATCACTCATCACACATTTTTAATTATAACAGTCATCTGCAAGAAATTTCTGAAGAGCTGGCTTTTCTAATTAACCGGTTATTAGCATATCTTTTATCAAAGTCTTAGGGATGATTTGTCAATTAAGAAACATAAGTTTGTAAAAAGAATTTACATTTAAACATTTAAATGATTTCAAAATAGAAAACGTTATTTCAACAAAAAATAACGGCATTTGCTCGACATTAAATTACCACCTTAAAATAATCAAATTGTAAAATTTAGTTACGAAAAAATAAAATACTGAATAAAAACAACTTTATGATGAATAATTCAAGTTCAATTGAATACAGTTGTTCGAGTTTTTATCATAAGTACATACACACTTTTACCAGAACCTACAGGAGGTACTTCCTTGAGATTTTTGAGTATATATTTCATTTTTACCTACTAGTTTTGGAACAGTAAGAGATTATGGTACTAGTAAAGCGTGCTAATGATTTAGAGATTTCGAAGCACTTGCTATGAATATCGTAGAACAATTCGCAATTGCTTCATTATTGTAATCCTAGATAATTTCAATTAGACTTCCCATCACCAAACTTAAAAGTCTTAAATAAAAAACTTCCCTTTGGCTGCAGTCCTTTTACTTTTGCTCTAATAATATTAAAACCATATTTCTATAAATTTAATCTTACAAATTTTTAAACCTTCATTTTAAATAATTTAAAGGAAAACAAATTTACTTAACTCAATCCACAGACCTATAAATAGCTACCAATGCATTAGGTTCAGATTTTTTTTTTGAATCATTTAACAATTTTCCGTTTTATATTAAAAACAAACAAACAATTTTATTTTTTCACTGAATACAAAAAAAGGTAAAATACATAAATATCTAAAAAAAAAATCCCACCATTTTATCTTTACATACATTTGTTATACATAAACTGTACATGTACAATAAATTTTAAACGATTTTCTTCAATCGCAAGCAGTAGTAAAAATTAAAATGAAAACTTGGTAATAAAATGCAAACACTTTTTGAATAAAAGCATTGCATATTTTATAGGAATCAAAATGGAAATCTAAAAAAAAAAAACGTAAAACAACCATCTCTTATCGAAATCATTTTTAGTTTTTCAGATTTGCAGATACATAACCTTAAAAAAAAACTGCAAAGTAAAACTTTTATCAACCACATCGAAAAACCAAAACAACGACAATGCTCATAAAAACAAACTATTACATCAACGCAATTTAATATTTGCAAAGATATATCGCGTACCTCAACACAAAGTATATAAACAAATTTCTAAGCTCTTCTTTTATACCATACATACCAACAATTTACAAAATAACGAACAAAACGATTTTGAATGCAAAAATTTTTACCACTAAAAAATTTTTTTTCATCAAAAAAAACAAAAACACGGAATGAAAATATTATTTTCTATTCTAAAAACTTTTCCCTTTTTTTTTGCAACCTGCACAAAGGTTGACTATAGAATGATACGAATTCGCTGAAAAAACGCAGTCAAAGTAAAGAAAAATTAAAAAGGCAAAAAATAAAATGGAAAAAAAACTAGAAAAACTGTAAACTGTGTAGAATTATTAAAAGGAAGAAATATTATAGTTAGTTTTGCTTGTTCTTTTATTTTGCGATTCTTCCCAAAACCATATGCGATGCTGATAACATTGACGATATTACGTTTATACTCTTTTCACAAAAAATTAGTTTCCTGCTTATTATTGGAATTATTAATTTCAGGTAAAGTTTGGAAAATGGACTGATCGGAGATAAAAGTGTGATTCCAATAGGAAAACTCTTCAAATGTCAACTGCAACCTGGTCTTCAAAAGTCAGCTGCTAATCATGGAATTTGCTTCAGGAGAAAGAAATAAGAAAGAAAATCTAACAAGCTTTAGGGGAAGATAAAGAGAAAGAAATTAAAAAAAAAAAACAAATATATGAAGCAATTAAAAATTATCAAAATCTTACAGGCCAGTACAAAAAAAAATTTTGTGTGTCTCAAAAAAGGAAACTTATTTCTTCACCGACAGATGACTTGGAATAATTAGAAATTTTTAATTAAGTATTTTGAAAGTTAAAATGTATGACATTCGTAAGCTTTTAAATAAATTAAAGTTTAATATTTCAGTAAAAGTAAAAAAAAATCTGAGTAATTTTAATAAGATGTCTACAGAGCCATCTTTCAAATTTGTTGTTAGAAACAAACATTTTCATCAAAATATATGATTCCTTTCAAACATACCTAATAAATCTTCATACTACAACTGTTGGCCTTACAGCCTAAGCTCTGAATTTCGTTAAAAAATAGGAAGGAGAAGGAATTAAAATTACATACTAAGATTAGCAACATTGGAATTGTAATCGACTAGGATGAAAGCAAATAATTTGTACGAAGTATCTTACAAAGTAGAATTAACCGTTTACTTAAAGTGATTCCATTCAAACATACCTTCTACATCTTTGTACTCGATAACTGCAGCCTCACAGTTTTGGGTCGGTTTTATTCAAAGTATAGGATAGGAAGACATTTAAATTTCATTCTAAGGCCAGCTATATTGGAACTGGAATCGACTAGGATAGAAGCAAATAGTTTGTTATGAAATACTTTACAAAGCAGGATTAACCGTTAGATATATTAAAGATATATTTAAATATAAAGTAATAATCCATTACATTAAGTTATTTTAGCATGAAAAGTGGATTCAACTGAGAAAGATTAGTCTTCCAATAGAACCTTCGTCCAAAATAGTTGGAAGTGTCAAATGCTAGCTTCCAATCTTTATTTAGATTTTGAAAAGTTTACTTATTAGATAGGTTGTATTAGATAAACTCTTCATACTGCTCCTCTAACGATTATATTTTGATTTTAAAACAAGCATTTTATAAAAAAATTAAAATTAGTCGAAACAGCACTTGAAATTTACAATGCTTCTTCACACTTTAATTTTGTTTTTTTTGGCAGTAAATGATAGAATGTGAAAATTTTTCGCAGTATCGTGGTTTTTATTTTCATCTAGTTTTTTTTTAGTGATTGTTTTCGTAAAGCGAAAAAGGGTTTTTTTTTACTAATATATATATATATATATATATTTATATATATGTAAAAAAATATATGGTATATAAAAGTATTATGTGATGAAATATTAACTTATATTGAGGTTTAGATTTCGTTTTCTTTTCATTATTCATTACAAAAAAACAGAATATCATCTGTAGATGTATGAAAGCGAATTAGAGTAAAGAAATTCACCACAATTCGTATTTAAAGTTTTTGTAAACCAGTTATTATTTTTTTTTGTTGAATCTTTTGGAGTTTTTTAAAAAAAAATTCTTTTACTTTGAAATTTGAATCCAAAATAAGTTTAAAGAGCTTATAGTTTAAAAAAAAAAAAGAACTGACGAAGAGAAGAAAAGAACATGAATCCGTTTCAGAATTTATTATATTTTTTTATTTACCACATTTAAACGTATGTTGAATTGAATATGTATACCACTTAATAAAAGTGAATGGTTTTATTTTCATTTTAAAAGAACAGATGGCGTTCTAATAAATATTTTGAATGTATAATATAAAAAATTTCCAAGCTTTAATTTAAAAAAAAACTGACTTAAATTTTAAGGAAATACCGTTAGAATTATTTTATTTTATTTGACAGTTAGTTACACTCAAATTTTTAGTTTTTTTTTTGTATTTAAAAGTGTTAAAGTGGATTTAATTTCCTGGTTTTACATTATTTAAATTTTATATTTGAATATTAATTTATTGGAAAATATTAAATTGTTTTTCTTTTCATTTTGTTGTGGTTTTTTTGAAGTTTTTTCTCCTCGCCTTTTTTTTATTGAAGAAATTTCTAATTTAAATAATTTGAATTTGATTTAATTTAGTTTTAAAAAATTTTGTGGTAAGACAAAGAAACCGCTAATTAAAAATTCAAGAAATAAAATTTTTCAAAAAAAAAAAAACTATAAAGTTTTTAAAGTGGGAAGTGAATCAATTAGTGGTTTTAAATAATGGTTAAGTACTTTGTTGACCATTTACATTTGGATTGTTCCATTTAAAAGATTTTAAATGGTTGGGTTTTTGTTTTGTGAAGGTTAAAGGTGTACAGGTGGTCGAAAAGGTATTGTCATTTTAAAAGGGATTATGGGGATAAAAAGATAAAAAAATAATTCATTTTACAAAAAAGCCATCACTGATGAAGGTATTTAGTTTAAAAAATTTTTATTTGAAATTATTACTTGCTTAGTTTATAATTATTACATACTTCGAAAATACCATTTTAGTTATAGATACTTTATATTTTGGTAATAGGAATTAGGAGTAGTTGTAAAGAATAGTTCATGTTTTTTTAGAATAGATATTATTTATAACTTTGCTGGAACGCTGTGTTATTAGTCGGATTTTTTTTAAGGAGTCAGTTAATTATAAATAATATAAGAAGTTCTTTAAACTGTCTGTATGTTTTTTCAGTTTCTAAATGTAGGCCTAAGTTACTTTTATATTTGATGTTGCTATAGGATGCATTGTAATATCAAATGGGGCTAGGAAAATTGATTTTGACAGTAGAATAAATAAAGCTAGAATTACTTTTGGAACACTCTCGAACATATGGCAGTCAAATAATACCGTACTGCCCACAAAGCTAAACATTTTTGAAACAAACGTCAAATCAGTTCTTTTTTACGGCTGTGAAACATAGAAGGTAACACCAATATTAAACAAAAGTTACAAACGAGTATAAACCAATGTCCACACCACATCTTAACATTTCGTTGCTCGCAAATAATTTACAGTACTCACTTGTGGCAAAACACGAGCCAGAAGATGATAGAAGCTGAGATCCGACAGAGAAAATGGCGATGGATTGGGCATACCTTGAGAAAACCAGAACGAAAACATAGCTAGTAATGTTTTGAGTGGATTTCACAAGGCAGACAACGAGTCGGTTGATTAAAGAAAACATGGATACAATTAAAATGAATAGCTAAGAATCGTAAAAAGTGGAGAGGACTTGTAGACGTCCTATGCCCCAGTAGAGGTTCTAGGATCGAGCAAGTAAGTAAGTAAATCAAGGTCACCTTATCTATGAGAGATATAAATTGGTTTCCGAATTATTAAAGTATTGAATAAGGTTACCAATAAATTTAGTACTTAAAAACAAACTTTTAACATCTATTGATGCCGTAATAAATTACAAATACTTATAATATTTGTGACTGAAATCGGAAGTGTACATGTTATTTGCAATTAGCCACGGCCAGATCTTATTATTTCTCCGGCATTTGCACCTGACTTTGATTTAGTTACAAATTTCATAATTGTGTGGTTACTTTTGTACTATGTATATATTTGTGTTCTAGAGATATAGAGATGTGTTGACATAAAAATTTTTCAATCGAAGATATTGTTAATTTAAAATACTTCGTATTTATATGGACAAATAGATATTATATAATTTTTCAATATTTCTTATATAATAAAAGATTACTATGTCACATCTTATGAAAAATTTAAAAATTTTCCTTCAATATCCTTTTATACATTTCCCATTGAATTTAAAAATATAAAAGTATATTAAATTAAGATCTGTATGTGTCTTTCTGTATAAGTACCCTTATATTCGTATGTGTATGTAGTTTCCAATATTTATATGTGTACATTATATTATATTATTTGTCAAAAATATTAATCTTTTGAATATATTACAAGAATTTGTCATTTGAATTTAAAATTCGAATGATATTTTGATTTCATATATTGCATGAATATTGAAGGACATACCAATAATGCAATTTAAATATTATGTATAAAGGATAATTCAATTTTTATACATACATATATTGTATATTCTTTGTATTATAAAAAATTTATGAAAAATTTGTAAAAAAAGACATGTCAATTACAAGAAAATATATTTTTGAATTAAAATTTATTGATGGATTTTGAACTACAGATTAAATTATTGACATTTTCTGATCAGTTATGAAGATTAAGTAAGTTCAAACTTTGAAATGAATGAAAATGTTTTTATATTAATAGTTGATTCAAGTTTTGATATAAAAATTTGTTAATATCTAAGTATTAGTTAATCTCCCACACACCATCCGAGACTTATAATCATATCTAGGAAATTAATAAAGATATTAATTGGGTGTGTGGTGCTGTTTTTATTAAGTCCATAAGATATAAGATGCATTGGAGTTGTAGTTCAGATACCTTCCGAGAAGCTCTCTAAACCTAAGAATATCTTCGGAAATCACATAGTGTTCTGTTCTATTTCGATTACATCCAAAAAATTGGGGATTAATTGTTGTGGTTGTTTTGGAGCATCCTACACGCATTCCCAGATTTAAAAATCATATTTCGAAATAAGTAAAGCCTGAAACCTGAAATTTAGTACAACAGAGTTTCTTCCTGCTTCCATAAGTTCTTAAATTTTGAAATAAATTGAAGTGATGGTTAGGATGCCAATTACACGCCTCCCAAGACATATTAGGAATCAAAATTGATAAATAAAGAAATTTCAAATTTGGGGCAAGAGTGTTCTGCCCTGCTTAATTTATGCTTCTTTAATTTGAGAGGAGTTAAAATAGCGATTCGGGTACAAGCTACACTCCTCCCTAGATCTAACCAGCATATCTTCGGATTTAATAACGTTAGAAAATTAAAATTTGGTACAAGGCAGTGCTGTCCTGTTTGGTTAATGTTCCTGCAATCTGTTCTTAGTTACACAAACAATGAATTGAATTTTTCGGGTGTAGGGTATTACTAAGTCAGTTGCAGCGACTTAACTGTGGTTTCATTACTTATTTTAGCTCAATTTTTTATTTGTACAAATAATAATTACTACAAATTTTATTCATTAAATTCAATGGTAAAGTAATAAACAGCTCTGCATGATTTAAGTAAAAAAAAATGATGGTTATACAATAATTTCCATTTCTATACAACACGCACACAGTCTTAAAAAATCTTATAATCATGTTGCCTATAAATTTAATTGAAGGAAATAATAAAAGTTTTATTCCATTTAAACACTTCACTATAATTCAAACAATTACTTTAACTACTTAATTTTTTTTTTTTTTAACTGACAACAATATATTTAATTAGATTTAATAATATAAATGTAATAATTACACATACTATAAAAACTTAATATAAAATTAAATAATATTATATACCATAAAATTACAATTAATTTAATTCTATTGTTTTTTAAATATTATAGTTGTGATCACAAGTACTTTAACATTCTAAAAATAACTATTATTACAACAACAATTATTACTATTTTATTTAAAACTTATTTTAATTTCAAATATATATACTTGTATAATGTAAATGTATGTGTTAATTTGTTTAGGGAATAGCTACGTATAAGAAAGGTTGTTATAGTTAAATAAAAAATTAGAAAAATGGAAGTAAAAATTAAAATTTTAATTGTATTTCAAGTACATTAGGCACAATTTCTAAAAAGAATCACATATACTTTTATACTATAATTACATTTTTATAAGTGTAAAAACATATAATACCCACCTATTTACCAGGTGTTTTAATTGTTATATTTAATGGATACGAGTCAATTTTATTAAATGTTCGTTCATTGTTGTACCTTAAATCGAATGATTACATTTTTAATGATTACAATATCTGGTAATCTCACAAATACATATAATAAATATTTAAAAACATATAAAACCTATATAACAGGTGTTTTAATTGTTATATTTAATGGATACAAGCCAAATTATTTAATATTCGTTGATTGTTGTACTTGAAATTGAATGATTACATTTTTAATGAATACAATATCTGGTACTCTCATAAATACATATAATACCTATTTAAAAAGTGTTATAATTTGTTATATTTAATGGATACGAGCTAAATTTTTAAATATTCGTTCATTGTTGTACCTGAAATCGAATGATTACATTTTTAATGATTACAATATCTGCTACTCTCATAAATTCATGTAATACCTATTTAACAGGTGTTTTAATTGTTATATTTAATTTAGAGGAGCCAAATTATTGAATATTCGTTCATTGTTGTACCTTAAATCGAATGATTACATTTTTAATGACTACTTTCATATTTAAAATATGTATTCATATTATACACTAATATAATTTCTACTCACTATGTAAGATTTATATCACTATAAAAGAAATTCAGTAAAAATAACTGAAATAAGTCCCAACTTTATTAGATTCCCTTAAACTCATTAGGAGTTATTTCGTACAATAAAAAACCTATAATTCACTTATAACGGCATATATAATTAAAATAAATAAGTATCTCATATTATCTTGCGTTGGACTTATATCAATTTTTATAATTTCTTATTTAAAACTTAACTCTTATAATTATGAGCTCGTATGTAGTTAAAATTATAACGTATAACTGTATTATCATTACGTAATAAAATTATTTAAATAATACCATTACAAATGACTTTTAAAAGTAATTTTATTGTTTAATCAAAAAATTGCATACAACTAGGCTGATAATATATCTGTTACTTAATATTGTGCTATAATGAAAACCTATTTGTTAGAATAAATACAAGCTATTTATTATTTTTATATGGTTTGTGGTAAATTAAATTTATAGTTTCAATAAACTTTTATTATTAATAAACAAAATCTAATTTTAATAAAATAAATATTAAAATTTTATTCAAAAACTAATAAATTATGTAAAATTCACATTTCATAAAAAAGATTACAAATTTTGATATCAAAACCATTTTTACTTAATTTTAAGTTAATGAAGTTAAACTATAGTTTTTCCACTTGGTTCAGGTAGAGTTTTTGACGACCGGTTGAAAAATTGAGACTCTCGGTCAAGTATAACTATAAGTAAGCCCAAAACCTACCAAGATAAGTGTTGTGATTGTTTGATGCTTCTAGTTACATTTATAATTAGTTTAAGAAATATTATTTAAAATTAAAACACTAGATCAGTAGTGGCAAGAGGGTTTTCGCTGCTTTAACAGTTTCAAACACAAACTTTCATGAATCCAAATTTGGTCTTGGCCTAATATTAACCTTATTTTCTGCACTTATTATGCACGTACGACTATAAGTCAAAAGGGTATACTAAGTTTGCTATTACGTTTGTGACGCGGAGAAGGAGAGAGGGTAGATATAGACTCAAATGTATGGATCGGATCAGAATCGAAAAATAAATCGATTCAGCTATGTCCATCCGTCTGTCCGTACGATAACTCCAAAAATAAAGGAGCTAGGATTTTGCAATTTTTAAAATCGGTTTTATGCAATAGCCGTCATTGCTATTAAAATCCAGCCATTTTGGTCCACGGGTTCGAGTAGCTGCCACACAACTCCTTCTTTTATATGAGCATTATTCTATACCTATTAAAGCTGGGTATCTGAAATTTACAACAATGTGTAATTTAATAAACTAATATTACGTTGTAAGACTTTAGCTATAATAATATGTGTATGATTATTATTTCAAAATGCTCTTAAAATTTTCTAATTACTTTCAATAATATTATCATAAATAAAGAAATATAAAATTTTTAATGTAATTAAGAGTTTTATTTGCATACAATTAATTATAATATTAATTTTAAGAATATTGATAATTATTTTAAGGAAAATAGATAAAATATTAAATATTAAATAGCACTATAAAAGTTTATGTAAAAGGTAGGTATATAAGAAATTTATTATATTTTAATTTATTAAATTATGAATTTTATTTGTAGATACTTTATTTTTGAATTAATTGATTTTTGCGAAATTAATCTGTTGTATTTTAATAAATTAAGATAAAAAGATTGTAATTTGAAAATAGATTTGATACTCAATTCATTTTAGTAGAGTTTACATTATATTGTTTTTAAAATTTTTATTAAGTATGTTGTACAAATAATAATTAAGAAGTTTTAAACTTTAATAAAAAGTTAATTAAAAAACTCTTAAAACCTTTAATTTGATCAGAGTCACATTTTTAAGTATAATTAAGAAAATATTAGTTCGGGAAACTGAACCTTGAGATTTTAACAGCTTAAAAACTTACTGCAGTCGGAGGTGCAATTTCAAATCAATCTAGTATAGTTGTTAGTTATGTCTCTATTATAAATATTTTTTTATTGTAAACCTGTATGCAGTTTTTTCGGAAAACATTGTGAGGATTCTGATATGGCGGGATTTTAATTGGGGGGATTTTTATGTGTTCGGATTTTAAGTGGCGGGATTTCAGTTTACGGGACTGTGAACATTACAATTTCTATACGGACCCGAAATATATAATCTGTATAGCATTGAAATATAATACTAAAGATTATGTATAACCACTGTTTTCTGATAAATATCAAAAAAGTATTCGACTGTAGGATCAACCGTTAACTATGTGTAACGGTACAACATATATTTAACCCTTTAAAATAACTTGATAATGTTAAAATACTGCGATTGCATATTGTAAAGAATTTTTTATTTTAATCTAAATAAATTACAAATAAAAATAAAATCAATATTTAAATTTAAAAACTGTGCCAAACGAAACGGTAAAGTAAAATAGTTTTGTGGAATTTTCCAAAACGTTTGCCAATTTTAAATTAATATTGAAAAACTGCACAAGTTAAACTTAGTTTAGGTATCTAATATAAAAATTTCCTTTTTTGCATCAAACCTTAAAGTTAATGCAACATTTAAATGTAGGTACACTTAATAAGTAGTCCTATACCAAGTAATATTGTCATTTATATAATATATATTCATTGCATTTGTATGTTATGCAAAGTGGCAAGCCAATCAAGTGTTTAAAATTGTCAAAGTGACTTTAAAAAAATTGTTCCAAAAAAAAAATGTTACAAAAAAATCGATTTCTTTTCTTTTTAAAATTTGGATAAAGAAAAAAAAAAAAAAATTTAAATATATAGAAAATGAAATTCAATTACAATGCCTTACACACTGAAAGTTTATTATTTCATCTGTCACAGGGTTGAACTCGTCGAAAAGTCGGGGCTTCAAAGAGTTTATTGACACCTTATTTTAAATATAAAATATGGTACATATACTTTTATTAAATTCAGAAACTTACATATAAAATGTGGATAAAGTTTTATTAAAATAAACTAAAGTTTTCTGTATCCTACTTCATAGGGTTTTCAGACAAAACATATATTCTTCTGCGCCCTAATGCTATATAATAAAATAAAATTACTTTAAAGTAGAGTCGACTTTAACTGAGCAACGACTAGTAGAGAGATGTCAATGTTATTATATTTTGATTTATATTATGCATTTATATTACCATAGCGATATAAATTACGACGTATCAACACTTTACCGCAATTTAAAAATATTTTGCTTTTGCGTGACGGCAAGATTGTCTTGGTGGTATAACAAATTACAAAATAACATTTAATTCAGGTTGATATTATGTTTGAACAGAACAACGTGATGACAAGGTGAATAGGAAATTATTTTGTTATTAATTCGACAGTCACTTTAGACGTTCTTAAATTGCTGTCACATTTGACGTCAAACATATATGAATCAAATACATTAGGGTTACGGTACGTCATCATTTACGATATGTGCTATTTTGAATCAACCTTAACCGTTTAGGATTTGGAAAATTATTTTAAATATACATAGTCCCACTATCCTTTTATAACGGTATAATAATAATGGAAAAATATATTACGATGACGAAACTTGACTGTTACGTTCCATTGTAGTGTAAATAAGGCTTAACTGCTATAGTAACCCATGAATACAGTTAATTCCCAAGTTAATTTATTAAAATGATCATAACGATTATAATCAAGTACGACTCTGTTTTTTATATTTTTTTTTAAATATTTCTGCTCAGTTAATTCAATTTAAAAAAATTTTTTTTGAAATTTCCTTCAGTTTTTTTTTTCCATTCACTTCATTTCTATTAAAAAAATTTTCTATTTTTTTCTTCCACATAATATGGATTCGATTTATTCAGACTTTAGAAGTGTAATGATTACATTTTCAATTTCTCAGTGTTTCAATACGATCCCGACATTCAGTCTATTATAATTTTTTTTTTTTTTCCCATTCTTAAAGTTGATTTTCTGTCTCTGTCTGATAATTTTTTTTTTTTTTTTTTTTTTTTAAATAGCAAATACAATTTGTTAAAATGAATTCCAATAAAATGAAAATCTATAATAATATTAATAAAAATCATATGGTATCAAAAAAAAAAAGAAAAGTAGGGAAATCTTTTATTTGAATTGGAAAATGACAGTTCGTTAAGTTAGATTTTCCTATTGATTCTCTATGGGATATTTTAAAAGGGTACAAAAAATATTGGAAAATACAGGATTTTCCATTATTTTGAATACTATTATTTGAATTTTCTTTTCAATTTTAAATAATAATAGTTTCTTTTCTAATTTTTTTTTTTGGAAATGTTCCAATAAATACTTTATATTAGTAAAAAAAATACAACCTAATTTTAATCAGATAATAATAATAAAAATAAATATATATTGATTAATAAAAATTAATTTAAAATATTAATATCAAGTAAATATAGTATTGGAAAATTGGAAAATATATTAAATTTTATATGGCAACGTGTCATGTGGCCCTTAGCCATTATGCCCTTGGGCAATATGTCACGACAGGGATGAGACATATTGCCCAAATTCAATTTGGACATAATATCTCAATATCAGTGAGTCATAATATCCTTAATAATAATGATAGTGTCCTAATGAGTCATAATGGCACATAACCTTGATTTAGTAGCTGACTATAAAATCCCTCTCAAACCAGAATCTCGCAAACAACACTATTTAAAGTCCCTCCAAATTCAGAATCTGGAATATACATAATATATGCACATTCTATAAAAAACGACTACCCTGATTTTGAATCCAATTCTAAAATCCCTCCTAATGTACGCATTTGTCATGGATTTTTTTGTTTGTGACATGATAACAAATTTTTGTTTTTAAAATGAAAAATAAATTATTATTAATATGCTATATACTAGTATTTTAGGGTGTATAGTCTCACTTACAGTGAGTCTTAATGCCCTTAATAATTTTACATTAATTAAAAAGTTAAATTTTTGGTGGGTCATAAGATCCTAAAAAATTTTTGAGGTGATGGAACCATAGCTGGTAGAATATATTCAATTTTAGATGAGCCATTAAATCCTAAATTTCGTTTAGAGTAATGTGTCTCACCGACCCCTACAATATTTAGGCAATATATACCTCCTCTAGTGGGACATATTGCCCAAGGGCCACATGGCACGTCGCCATATTATATAGAGTAGTCCATTATACATTTATAATACAAAACATTTTTTGAAATAATAATATAAATAAATAAAATATAGTTATTTCTGTAAACTTTTTAAGCTTCTTATTGAACTTTGAACCGAAAATAATTGTAATTGATAATAATAGTAATGGATTATACAATATTATGCATGGAAAATAACTTTTAAATATTAATTTAATAACAATCCAATAAAGACTAAACTTAGTTATTAAAATTATATACTTAAATACAAATATAATTTTTTAAAAGAATTTAAAAGAAATTATTTAATAATAGATTTACAAATGAAAGCTTATTATTAAATACTTTTCTTTTAATATTGTTTAATTAAATCTGGAATTTTAAAATGATTTTATGTAATTATAACCAGTAAAGTGTTCTTGTAATCAATTAGGTTCAATAATTACCATTTCATATCATATTATTTAATATTTTCAAGTAATTTTATTTTTTGAAAGTAAAACAATTTAATAAAAACAATTTTTAATAATTATTTTATAATATATCTAATTTCAATTTATAATAGAATTATTATTATTTATATATATATAAAATATAAGGCCAAAAAATATTTTATTTAATTCTTATAAAAAACAAAAAAACCAAAAAAATATAAAATTAAATTAATTCAAATATTTATGAATTAGTTCATTCCAGTTCTTAAAACTCACAGAGTCTTTTCTGGAATTTTTTTTATAATTCGTAAAACATTTTGATTTTAAAAATCATGACTATGCTTCACTGGATAAGTTCTGTAGTAAAGTATAAGTCTTCATTACTTTCAGCGAAAATCTGAATTAAAGGTGATAGCAAAATGTACGCTTTGGTGCTTTTCTTGCTTTTTTTTGAAAATAAAATAAACTAAGTAAAGTAATCAAAGCAATTTTAAATATTCCCTGAAATGTAGTCAACAAAATTCACTTTTTTGGCTTTATTTCAATTTTAGAATTAAACGAGTAAGAATGTAGTACAGTAGACTGTGTCAACTCTGGAATACCCGTATGACCGTAATATAAACAATATATCATCCGGTTAACAATTACTTTTGGCAAAATTTCAAACATTCAGCTTTATTATGTATAAAGTAATGCACATGTGAAATACGAAGTTGTATGGCAACTATTCGAACCCACTGCAGTAGGCCAACCAAATTTTGTATTAACTTTGTTCATTATACTAAACTATTTTTGGCGAAATTTCAGACACCCAGCTTCATTAGGTGTAGAGTAATGCTCATATAAAAGAAGGAGTTGTATGAAGGAGTTATTTACGGCATATTTATAAGGATTTTAGGGCACTCACCAAGTTTATACAGACTAGAATTCAGTTTCTTTAATTGTTATATTCACAAACTTGTTGATTCTGATGAACATAATAATAATATTTTTATTAGAAATAATACATTTTTTAATGACATTAAAAATCTAGACATGAATTAAAATGTTAATATTTCTGAGAATTGTTTACTTAATAACAATTCTTGAAAAATATTGCCAAAATGCATTTGGTTTATTTGAGTTCAAATTGTCGAAGGTTAAATATTATTATAGAAATACTTATTCACAAAATCTTGTGGATTTCATCTTTTGAAGAATATATCCTAAATAATGTATTTAATTAAAGGCATTTAAAGGGCTAAAGAGAAAATTGAAATTGAACTATTGTCAAATTTCAGCAAGTGATAAAAAAAACCGAGGGTTTTTAAAAAAGCACATTTTCAAAATAATATAGCGTTTATTCATACTGAGTATTTTGTCGGAATATAATGTTGAAGTTTCAATTTTGACGTTTAATTTAGGAAATATATACGTTGGTGACTAAGTTACTACTTACTTCTAAAAACAGTAAATTTTTTAATTTTTAAGTCCTAATAGATAGAGTGGCTAATGGGAAGGTTACCTAATTTCTCAAGGATCTAATTCTCACTACTCCCCTTCCCCCAACTTTTTTTAAGTTCTCGGAATTAAATTGTGAATTCCACCAAAAATTGGCATTTTGCTTAGGATTCTACTATTTAAGCAAAAATGGTTAAAACTGAGAGACACTTTCATCAATTTAAGGAACAACTTTTAAATTTAAGAAAATCTTTTAACATATGTTAAAGTGTAATGTTGTACCTTCAAATTTTGTATATTAAAAAAAAAAAATTTTAACACCTGTGTTCAAGTTACAGGTGTTTAAAAAAAGCAAAATTTCAATTTTTGTTCCCTTATAGCTGCTAAACAGCGTCCGTGACAAAATAATTTTGTTAACCGACTCCTAGTAATTTCTAGAGATTTAACCTTTCCCAAAATTTCAAGCTTTAGTTTAAATCGATCAGAAGATATGTGGGGCCAAAAATTTTGCAAAAATTGAGTTTTGCGTAAAGTTAAATTTTAGTACCGTACACGGACGGACAGAGTAAAGCTATAAAGGCAAATTTTTACAAAATTTTTTGAAAATGTGCTACAAAAGAATTAATTTTAAATATTTTGCTAAATTTTATTTTGATACGAAACCTCTAGGAGAATGTTTGGTAACTCTTTGTTTATCTTTTGATCCAATTTTTTCGTAAAAAACTGTATATAATGAACAAAATTATTGAATTTCTTCAAAATATTAGGAATACTTCCAATAATTTTATAAGGTTTTTGTTAATTTTTCCGAATAAGAATTCTTTTACTATCATCTTGTTTCCCCAAAACAAAAACAGGAGTTGGGTACAAAATCTCAAGTTTCAAAATCTCGCGTGTCAAAATTTCGCGTTTCAAAATATCGTGTTTTAAAATCTCGTGTATCTAAATCTCGTGTGTCTAATTTAGATCTCACACATCCATATATGTAAATATTCTGGAAAAAGCGTATTAAAATATTTATATATATATAGTATTTCAACTACAAAATTGTAACAAGCGCGAGATCTTACAACCCTTCCAACAATCATAAAACAAATTTTATCTAAGTCTAAATCAAAATTTTTACTAAGTTTGGTAAATAACACCCACGTTTTTGAGAACCTTTTATAAATAAATTATAAATTTTATTTTCATTAATCTATTTGTAATAAATAGGTATCAGATAAAATTTTCTAATATTAAAGTTAAATAAAAAGTATATCCAAACTAAAATAAATTAAAAAACTTATAATACCCATTAAATATAAATCTTAACTCTAAAGATCCGCGACAAAATAAACAAAATAATAAAAATATACAAAAACATTCAAATGTCACGATATTTTTATATTAGATACTTTAACTTTTATCATTCGGATAATCGTTTCAACATTTATGTTGGAAATAAAACCTGTAATTTAAAAGAAAAAAAAAACAAAAAGAAATTAAAAAACTATTTAGAAACATAAATCTAAAATAAAAAATCAAAAAAACAAAAAAAAAGAAAAGCTTTTAATATCTTCGATGACACCAAAACACTTTAGGGTACAATATCACTTCAATATAACAACTTATATTCAATCACTTGAATAAAACTCCCCAACTAAATAAACACAATCTAACTTTTCTTACAATCTCTCTCTTTCTCTCATTATACCCGTATGACTATATAGTCCAAGGCTATAATAAATTTGCCATTACGTTTGTGACGCAGAGAAGGAGGGGGGGTAGATATAGACTCAAGTGTATGGATCGGATCAGAATCGAAAAATAAATTGATTTAGCTATGTATGTCCGTCCGTCCGTCCGTCAGTCCGTCCGTCCGTCATCACGATAACTCAAAAAGTAAAGGAGCTAGGATTATGAAATTTTCACAAATTCGTTTTTATGCAAAAAACGGAATCGAGTTTTAAATTCAGCCATTTTGGTTCACGGGTTCGAGTACCTGCCATACAAAAGTAGTTTAGTATAATGGCCAAAGTTACTGCAAAATTTGGTTGGTCTACTGCAGAGGGTTCGAGTAGCTGCCATACAACTCCTTCTTTTATTTGAGCTTTACACTACACCTGATGAAGCTGGGTGTCTGAAATTTTGCAAAAAATAGTTTAGTGTAATGGCCAAAGTTACTGCAAAATTTAGTTGGTCTACTGCTGAGGGTTCGAGTAGCTGCCATACAACTCCTTCTTTTATATGAGGATTACACTACACCAAATGAAGCTGGGTGTCTGAAATTTTGCCAAAAATAGTTTAGTGTTATGGCCAAGGTTACTGCAAAATTTGGTTGGTCTACTGCAAAGGGTTCGAGTAGCTGCCATACAACTCCTTCTTTTATATGAGCATTACTCTACACCTAATAAAGCTGAATGTTTGAAATTTTGCCAAAAGTAATTAGCCGGATGATATAATGTATATGTTACGGTCATACGGGTATCCCAGAGTTGACATGCTCTACTCTACTGTACTCTTCCTCGTTTTTATTTACAATCGTTAATATTTTATTGTTTATCGATAAATATTGAAAAAGTTTTCAATTTTTTTATTTCAAATAAACCATAAAAGGGGGGATTTAACAATAATAACAATTTGATATTCTTATGTTGCATTTTAGTATTTTATTACTCAAAAAACAAATCTTCTCATTGATAACTACTGTATATTATATTGAAAGTACATATAACAGTAAAATCCTATAAAATGTTTTTAATATGGATTTTTTTAAGTGTAGGTATAATCACTCATATCTTTGAAAATTTCTGACGTTCAAATATTACTGATAGAAAAATATAACTGCAAAGTACAAAATTACTGTATGTGTTGCCCTCCGTTCTCCAACCTGGAATAGTTGAATAATATTTTAATTAGATTCTTTAAGAACCCCAAAAGCTGATTTTTAGAAAATGTTTTATATAACAGTTAGGAACTGAGAAAAAGTCATTTATGTAGACAGAACATCTAAAATTTAAAACACCTTTCTATCTTGTTTTGTCCTTCGGGATGTCTTCGGCATGTCTTTCTTACTTTTCAAGAAGAATATTTACTGTGTCGTCTCTAATTTGTCAGACTTTTCCCTTTCTCTTAACTTTCAAAATTACAATCCCAATACTGTTCAAAAAGTTTCTCAAAAAACTGTTCCCCTTATCGAAACCTATTTAAATTTACAAATGAAAGGAGTCTTTTGCTAATTTTCCGTTGGTGCAAAAGACAACATAAATTAAATGTAATATATAACACTTATAAGTATCGAGAATGGTCTGGTATAATTTAAATTTGGTTGTAAAATATTGAGACCTCAGTTCTGTCTTAAAGCCAAACTATCGTTAATTTTAATTAACTATCGTTTGGAAATAATAACGATTTGCCATAAATTAATTCTTTATTGAGAAACAAGACAGATTTTCTTATAATTTCTTCTTTTTAAAACAGAACATTGTCAAAATTGTGAAGACTGACAGAAACAGCTGTTAAATGTCAAAATTTTTTATTTAAGCTGTAAAAAATGAAAGAAAAATAAATTCGCGACAACTTTCATTTTTGAAAATTTTTTTATATAATTTTTTTGTACTCCGAATTTTTCAGATCATAAAACAAATTAACGGGTTTAGAATGCCGGCCTCTCATTAGAAATTTTGGTTCGATTTAAGTTAATAGTCACTTTTAACTAACTTTTACTAACTTTTGCTAACTTTTACTAGTTTGAAGTTATCTAACTTTTACTTCTTCATAGAACTTATACTATATTTAAGGAATATCTTATAATAAAAAATTCCTTAAAATATGCCTTAAAAATCTTAAAATGACTAAAATCAAACAACAACTGAATTTTCAGATAGCAAAATTCAAAAAAATTTCAACATGATCAAAACAGTCAACAAAATTTCAATCCGATTATCATAGTGTTGAAATTGAAATACATAATTATTCTGAATAGTTTTTGACATTTCACAGCGAATTTCTGCCAGTATTGTGTTTCCTACCTTGTTATTCGATTGTAGAAAACAGTTAAAATTTAATTAAATCAAGTTAATTAAATTTAAAATTACAGTTCAATATTCCAAAGTTTATCTGTAAATACATTAAAATATTTAACCCGTATTTAAATAAATTGATTCAAATTAATATAATGAGTTCTTCATTGAAATATCCTTTGTAGAATATCCTTTCCGTATATATATTTATTCCACGAAACTGTAAATTGATAGTGGTGAATATAATAATGTTTAGAATGGAAATGGTGTGGTGAGAATATAACATTGAACGGTTTTAATGTGGAGAGCAATTTAATAATCAAAAAACAAATACCTTTAAGTAATTTTCAATTGAAAGGTATTTTGAAGCTTCAATTGATTAGAGTTTGTACTGTGTTGTTTATTTTTATTTTTATTTTGTTATTGTTTTTTTATTTTTTTTATTACGTATTGATGTGGTGAGAAAATGTCTTGTATGATTTCATTATTTTGATTTTGATTTTTCTGTACCAAATAAAAAAAATAAAAAAAATAAAAAAAAAAAAAAACAAAAAAACTCATAAAATAAATTTTCATGTCTCGACTGGGTCTATACATTTTTATTTCATTTATACGTATTTATATTTGTTCAGTTTTGTTGTTGTTTTTATGTTTTAATTTTATATTATTATTGACGTTTTTTAATTTGACATATTGTTTTTACAGTTAAAAAAAAAAAAAAAAAGAGAAAGCAAATCTGTAGACAGTGGAAGACAGGTTTTATTTAGAGTTTGCATAACAAATGAAAATTTTAATTACCTAGACATTTATTTGATTAAGGTAAACATACATGTGCAGTAGGGATGTGTAATTGAAATAAAATGAATAAAAAGAAAAAAAATTAATTAACAATATGTCAAATCAATTTTAATAATTAACTGTATACGTGACATTTTATAATGGAAAAATTCTTCTAGACTTTTGAAATCTGAATTAAAATATTTTTTTTTGTGAATAAATATGTGGTAATTATAAAGCCTAAATTGATCTTCATCTGATCTAAAATTTAAACATTTACCTTCATTAAATTAAATTATATTGAAATTGAATAATTCATTAATATAAAATTTATTTAAGATGAATTAGGATGATACAATTAATTACTTAAATGCGTAGTAGGACATGTTGAAGTATATGCATATTTTTTAATACTAATATAAAATAATTTAATAATTATTATGTTTTAAATTTGGCATAAACCATTTAATATTGACTGAAGGAAATCAGTAAGAATAAAAGCAGTATTGATATTTGGGTTTAACTTCATGGTATTATGTTTCCTGTGCTAACTTTTCACAGGCCATTTATTGGAAGAAAAGAAAAGGAACTGAACATATTAATTTTCATATTATATATGTATATCTTCTTATATTATTAATACTAAGTAGATCTTCTTCCCCCTTTATTCTAATGTTTTAGATTTAAATTTACTTCCCAAACTTAATTACTTTATATAAAACTTTATGTCTAATCATTTAATTTTATCTTAATTTAGTTTTATTTTAAAACATGGCAGACATTTGTAAATAAAAGGGCCCAAAATACTTATTAAAAAATGTATCCTGCACAAATAAAGAAAATCCTATATTTGTTATAATTATTATTATCATTTAATGATTGAGTGGCACAGTGACAAGAGTGGTAACCTTTGATGTGAAAGGCCCGGAATTGAATTACAGGGAAAGTGAAAAAACTTTTATCTGGTTTTTAACTCGACTCAGCTACATTTCACAATTAGGATCAAATTAATGGCTTAATCAATAATTAATAATTATATATCTTTAATAAAAAATACATAGATACGACAATATAAAACACATACAAAATATAATCAAATAATTTAATTGAATAATATAGCTCACAGATATTGAATACCATTATAACTGAAATACAAAATATTACAATATAAAAAAAAATAGAAATGTATCTATTGAAAATCTTGGACGTTTCTACATGTTTTAAGGCCTAGTACTATCTCATGTTTTAATTGTATGTGGAATTCATTAAGATCAATTAAAACCAATTATCCCTGTTGCAACATGTACCTATGGCATAGACAGACTTAATCTGACTGTTGAACAGCTAGCACTTAAAAATAATATTGTTATAATTATTATTAAAACTCTTTATTTAAACTTTCTTACTTATGGCAAATAAGTCTATAACAAAAAATTAAAAGAATTATAAACAAGAAATGAAATCTATAGTTGTAATCGTTCTGTTTTCAAATGAACAAGTACTACAAAGGAATTGTTTTAAGATTATTTATTTGCTATAAAATACAATTCAAAGTACCTTATATGTGACAAAAAAAGGAGCTTAAAAAAAATTTTTGATGTTAAAATTAATCCTTTTATGTAAAATCTAAGGAAAAAATTTATCCTTTTAAACAAACACGTATGCATTTAGGATTTAGAAGAATATTTAAGTTTAATAAAATTTTAATATTCAAAACGATTACTCAAGTCCCCAGATAAAACTACTGAAAAGACTTTTATTTAGAGAATAATAGAATTCAAATATTAAAAAAATAAATGAAATTACTTACAATTGCTGTAATGTATTCGAATAAATTTATCTGCAAATAAAAATAAATAAAATAAATTAAATTTAGTTTTATTTTAAATAAGGAAATTAATATTTAGATAATAAAACTAGAATGCCTAAATTTAACAAGTCATAAAAAAATAGAACAACTTTTTATATACTTTTATTATAAACTTGCCTGTGTCTATTTACAATTACAATTACAAAATTTATCTAAAAATATTGAATATTTTTATTAACCAAAAATTTATGGTAGATCTTTTACATTTAAAAGTGTTTTAATATAAAATTAAATTGCTGAAATTAGATACAGTACTTCATTCTGTTAACCTTAATTCAGCAAATTACTTTTAGAAAAAAATATTATAATCTTTTAAGAATTTAATATTATTCTACAGTCTTTTCAAATGCACTTAGTTTTTTTTCCATGAAATTTGTCTATTTTCAACCAAACTGGGTTTGTTTTATTAAAGGAACTATGAAAGTCCAACTCTCTTAATATTTCTAGATGTATTTAGTTTGTAATATAAAACCCTTGAATAACTTTTTTAAAATATGTTGACCCGACTACTACGAATGGTAAGACCTCAAAGCGAATGGTACCTCAAAGGATAAGAGTTAAACTAGAATTACTATTACAAGCGTAGCAAGTGAAATACATTCAAATATTTAAGAAAATCTGGCAAATAACATACAGGACGAATGAAATACTGGCGTATAAGATTCTCCCAATAAACTTAAAGCTGTTTCCCAAAAAAAAAAGTTGATATTCGTCATATTTTCATTTAATAATTCCTATTTTCAATATATTATTTTTTTCTAATCCGCAAATTAAAATTTTTTACTTAATTTTAATAAATTTTGGTAACATTTTGTCTTTGATGCAAATTTTTTTCAATTTGGTACAGATTTTGTAATATTTCGTTATATTTTTTTGGGTTTTTCAAGGCAGGCGTTTATTTGTCTGTTTTTCAAAAAAACACGTTGTGCCAATCTGAAATTTATTTTTTTATACCCGTATGACTATATAGTCAAAGGGTATAATAAATTTGCCATTACGTTTGTGACGCAGAGAAGGAGGGGGGGGGGGGTAGATATAGACTCAAGTGTATGGATCGGATCAGAATCGAAAAAAAAATCGATTTAGCTATGTATGTCCGTCCGTCCGTCTGTCCGTTCGTCCGCACGATAACTCAAAAACTAAAGGAGCTAGGATCTTGAAATTTCCGCAAATTCGTTTTTTTGCAATAGCCGTCATCGCTATTAAAATCCAGCCATTTTGATCCATGGGTTCGGGTGGCTGCCATACAACTTCTTATTTTATATGAGTATTTCTCTGTACCTATTACAGCTACGTGTCTGAAATTTTGGCTAAAGTAGTTTAGTTTTATGGCCAAAGTTTCTGCAAAATTTGGTTGGTCTACAGCAGTGGGTTCGAGTAGCTGCCATACAACTTCTTATTTTATATGAGCATTACTCTACACCTAATGAAGCTAGGTGTCTGAAATTTTGTTTTTGAAAAAATAGTTTAGTGTATCGGCCAAAGTTGCTGCAAAATTTGGTTTGTCTACTGCAAAGGGTTCGGGTAGCTGCCATACAACTCCTTATTTTATATAAGTATTCCACTACACTTAATAAAGCTGAATGTTTGAAATTTTGCCAAAAGTAATTAACCGGATGATATAATGTATATGTTACGGTCATACGGGTATCCCAGAGTTGACACAGTCTACTCTACTACACTCTTCCTCGTTTTTTTGATAAATTAAAATTAAGAAAAACCCAAAAATAAAAATTAATATTGAATGTAACAAATATTGACTTCATAAAAAAATATTAATTTTCTTCTACATTTTTTTTTAATTCTATACATAATATACAATACATATTATTTTTATTTTATAATTTTATTTTATTGCTTTTCATGTCAAATCTTAATAAAAAAAAAACAAAAAGAAAAACCAAAATGAAAAACTCCCAGAAAAACACCATTATAATTGAAAATCAGTAAAAACAAAAAACTTTTTCCAATTTTATCAAAGAATTGAATAAAAACATTCACAATTATTAATAAAAACATATATATATATATATTTGTTACTAACCTATACAACTTCTAACTTACACTTTTCATGGTTATGTTGCTAAAAACGACTCTACGAAAAAAGACCCAAAAACTAAAATGGAAAATGTTCCCAATTTTGGGCAATTTTTTCATAGGCAAAAAACCTCAAAAGAATCGAAAAAAAGTCCGCAAATTAAAATATGTTTTGTTGCCTTAATACTATGTACGAACAAAAGTTAGGAGAGTTAGGAGAGTTTTCAGAGTTGATTACAAAATCAGAGTTCCAATATTTTATTTAGCTAGGGTTTTGGTGATGACAGTTCACATAATATTAAATGTTTTGTTGCTGACTTATTATTTATGGAAAAAAAATTAAAAGCGGTTTTAGAATTGAGCAAACTGAATCTAACTGTCATACGCTAAAAAAAAATTCTTTTTGGGACTTATTTTATATGCAAAAAGTCTCCAAAATACAATATTTTAAAAGTCCGTAAAAAAAAAGAAAAATGTCCCCAAATTTTTTCAAGTTTGCTTTTTTCCGTATGAAAGAGTCTAGAAAATTTCACAAAAAATTTTGGAGATTTTGTTAAATTTTGTTTTTCGTGAGTTTTTACCTTGGGAATTTTTGTCATACAGTCGGTAAAAAAACAGATCTAACGCCTATTTTCATTTTGAGATTTCAAAAATATTTCAGATTCCTCAAAAAACAATTCTGCCACAGTCTTTAAATCGAACCAGACCAGAAATAATGAAATATTCCATCAAGGAACTCTGATGGAACTGTAAAGGTCATGTGATGAGACAGAAATATTAAATCTTTGTGCTCTACGGTTCAAAAATACCTACACATACATAAAAGTTAAATAAAAAAATTTTTTTTTTAAATAAGTAACGGAATATTAAAAATATATAATCAGAAAGAGAAAGCAATATGTAAGTATATAATACAAAAATTTCTAATAAATTAATACATATAAAACTTCCATGTTCGAGTATTTTAAATAAAAATAAAAAAAAAAAAAAAAAATTTCCTGAAATGAATATCGAAATTTTTTTTAAAAAAAGATATTAAATTCAAAGATCCCAAAAAATGTTAGAAAATTCGACAAGAACTTCCTTTTTTTGGTCTAAAATTTAATAAAAAAGTTTTTTGAGGAAAAAAAAGACAAAAACAGCAAAAAAACCAAAAACCAAAAACAACGCAAGCAACAAGAAGAACAAAAAATAACAAATTTGTAATAAAATCTATGAGCCATCAGGTCATCAATAAAAGTTTTTTTTTGTTTTTCTTATTTTGATTGCTTTTGTTGTTGTTCTTCTTGTTGTTGTAATTTTAAGGATATTAAAACGCACATTAAGGGCTTTTAAATAAAAACAAGTTTATATTTACATACACAAATTTTGTAGCTATATGTAGTTGTATTATTGTACTATGCATAGATTATACAGAACCTGATTTGTGTGAATATTAAATGAGAAATAGACATGAAGGCAATGGGGGAAGTATTACACGACATGACACTCACAAAATTGACTTATTCAACTTTATGTAGATACCAGCAAAACGTATTATGTAGAGATAATTCAAAGAGTATTAAAAAATTGAAAACTTCTGTAATGAATTAATAATTTCTAAATCAGAGGTTCTCAAACTGAAGCTTAAAGTCCTGCCAATTTAATACATTTTTATAGAAATTCAAATAGAATTGCAAAAATTTGGGATTTTCAAAGTAAAATACTCTGAAACTCTGGCTTAAAATTTTACCTAAATAATTTTACTCAAAACTTTTAACTGAAGTTAAATCAAGCACTCAGAATTAAGGTGGTCTAACCCACAAAAAATTATTTCCGGGATAATTATATTTTAAAATTTTAAATTTTGTAAAATGTCCGTAAATTCTTTACAGTTACGTAATGTTTTGTAAAAAAATTTGTAATTGTAATATTTTTATTTTTTCTAGGGGCTTATAAATATATAGTGCAGCTTATGATTAGGTTGAAAAGATGTGGATAATGGCGTTTTTTCAAAGCAATAAATTACTAGAATTACAAAAAGTTGTCATTTCAAATGTGTGTATAATTCAAGTTCTAATAAATATTTTTCAATCCCCAAATCATTGGAATTTTTTGAAGCTTTAAGTAAGAAAGATACAGCGAAGTCTTTTAATATATTATTAAAATTTTTTTTAAAATTGAAGTAAGTTTCAAAAAAAATATGAAAAACTCAAAACTAAAATAGTCTAACACACATAATATATTTTTTTGAAAATTTAAATTTAAAATACAAATTTATTTATTCACTACGAATTTATCAAGGACAAAATTTAATATTTTTATTAAAACATTTTTCGTCATGAGGGTTACGCCAATTTGGTTCTGAGCTTGTCAAATGGTTCTATCAAAGTTTATGTATAAACAAAACGATTTGAAAGCCATCGGAATCAAGAATTAGGAAATAATCATTTTAAGGGAAGTGAATATGGGTTTATAAATGATTTTTCAAAAAATGTTTTAAACTACCATGGAATATAGTCGATAAGATTTAAGACATTATGTCCAGGTTCATGTAAGAAATAGCCCTTAGGCATTACAGTCTTTAAACACAAAACATTGTAATGATGTTGTACTAATTTTTAATATATAATAAGAAATGTTATTGAAGAATAATAAATACTCCAATAAGAACATCGAGTTCTGCATTTAAAATTTATTTATTTATATATGTACAAATCCCTACCACATATAATGTGATAAGTTAGTGGATCTGCCTCTCCTTTTCAGGTGTGGCAGTTAAATTTATTTTATATTATGGTATAAACTATATTACGATACCAATTATAAATTATAATTTTTATTTGATATGATCTGACCCGGATTTGAACCCGAGCCTTTTTGATTAAAAGGCCGTCACTCGAACCACTGACCTGTCAGTCAGATATGAAATTGATATATAATTGAAAATTTTAAATTTCTTAAAAACTTCCGAAAAAACATTTTATGAGCAACTGTATTAAAAATCGATTTTTTCAAATAAAAGCAATTAATATTTGAAATTTACACAGTATATCGTACATGTATATGTAATGAATTTAAAAATTTACAACCCTAATAAAATTTTTGGCAATATTAATTAATTGGTTTTTTATTAGAAATATTTGAATTAATTTACTATATTCGAATATAGAGTTAATTTAGAACGGAAAATTTCTAAAATAAAATTTGGAGTTTAAATTTGAAATTTTTTTACTCTAACGTTTTCTATTTAAAATAATTGTATGATTAATGTGGGATTGCAGAGATAAAATTACAATTGAGTTTTGATTTGATTCTGATATAACTTAAAATCTCACGTTTGATGTTATGTTCTAATGTAGGTGAGAGTGAGATCTGAATGTTTAAATTTCATTACATATTTTATAAATAACCTTATAAAGGTACAGTTTTTTAACAGATTAAAATTGTTTAACAGATTAGCTCCTTAAGACTACAAACAACTTTTGAGTGCTAACACCGAGATTTTGTTTTTCGGATTTTGATTATAACAATATTTCGAAAACCGAATAATCGCACCCAACCCAAATATTTGCATATTTTTTTTAATCTAATATCAGTAAAATGAATTGTAAGAACATCAGTAAAACCTTCAATTAAAATAACCTTCAGACGACGGTTATTTTAGCTCTTTTTTTTTTTTTTTAGTGTTTTATTTTTCTATTCATTATATTATTTTTTAACAATTCAAAAATAAAAACTTAAAAAGAATTCTTATATGCTAAAATGTAATTTGTACATGGCTGACCAATATGTCAGCTCTAACAATTTATTTAGAACTATATTAATATAATCTCTTTTGATGTTTTAATATTGATATTTTGATTTTAACATAATATATTTTAGTTTTAATTTAATATTAATATAATTGAATTTATTGGAAAAAATTTTTTTATATAAAAACCAATTTTTTTTATTTATATGTTTTATAAAAACTTAAAACTAAAATAACCTAATACTTATACCTATACCTAAACCTACAATAACCTACGTTACATCTAAATTTTTCCAAAAGTATGGTTTTTTAATTTCTAATTTATTTTTTGCAGGAATATACTTATCATATTTAAACAACTCATTGTCATTAATATTTATTATATTTAAATTTAAAGGTATTTGTTTTATTTTCGCGTTTCTTTTATAGTGGTATAAAATCGGAATATTTTGATTATTTTCAATATAATTATGTTTGTCCAAAAACACGAATCCTTCTGGAGGCAAAAAACCTAGGCAGTTTTTAATGTACTCAAAATCCTCGTACCATGGATGGCAGATTAATGAGTTCTCGCATGATTCACTACTCCTTTGAATATGGTTACGTATGAGACGAATGATAAAATTGTCGATTCTAACTATGTTCGCCTTATCATATATAAATTTATTTGAATAATAGTGCATATTAGTGTTAGGTTTTCTATTGTAATTTGTACAAGCTCTTAAACACTTGCGTTCGAATATTCTTAATTTTTCCATCACAGAAGCATTAACATTATACCATATTGGACAGGCATATGTTAGTACTGGACGGATTAAGGTTTTGTAGCAGAGCAATTTAACATTGTTGCAAAGTGTTCTGGAAAAGAACAATTTTCCTAAATTAATAAAGGCGTTATTTGCTTTTCTTATTTGATTTTTAACATGATAGTTAAAGTTTAACATATAATTATAGTGAACTCCTAAATACTTGAAGTTCACAGAGTTTTTAATTTTTGTTTTGTCTGGAGTTAATATATAAAAATCTCTCCAGCATGTTTTAACATTATATTTTACCTTGTTAATAGTATTCCTGAATAACATAGTTTCACATTTTTGATAATTTACTTTTAGCTTCCAAAGGTTACTATAAGATATCACTTTATAAAACGTTTTTTGTAAAATGTATTGTGCATCTCTTAGATTATTACTTGTTGCGTAAATTGTCAGATCGTCCGCAAATGCTATACTGTAATTGGGCTCTAAATTTTTATTTAGAGAATTCAGTAATTCGCTTATGTATATATTGAACAAAATAGGGGAATTTACGTTGCCCTGTTGTAACCCATCGGATAATTTGAATTCTTTGGATAAATGATTATCCGACCCCCATGTGCTAAAAGTTTTACCTCTTATCATGTTGTTAATCAGAATAACTAAATGTAAGGGATATTGATATTTTAAGAGTTTGTATATTATACCATCAATCCAGACGGTGTCAAAAGCTTTTTCAAAGTCCACAAAACATGCTGCTACAACCTTATAGCTTATAACCTTAGCTCTGACTTATAAAAATAACAAAGAATTCAAATAAATTGCATAATTTTAGGGGTAAAATTTTTTTAGTTAAATAATTTCATTTTTTATCGTACTTTTTCTGTAAAATATTTAAATGTAATTCATTTTTAATTCATTTATTTAATATATTTAAACTGTATTTAATTACAAGACTATATATGTCTATTATTTTCATTAAAAAAATAAAACAAAAATTAAAAAATAAAACCCTAAATATATTTTAATCGGATACATTTGAATGACAGGATATTCTTATCAATTTAATTATAATGAATATATTTATATTATATAATATTACAATTATATAATGTAGATATTATATTTAGTTAAGATTTTTAACATAATATTTACATATATTTGTATAATACAATATATATATATATATATTTTTTTAATTCTTTTTAAGTGAAACTTCATTTTAATCCTCCATCCAATTCTCATATATTCTATAAATATGTATCCTTTCATATCCTTTTCAGTTCAGTTTCAGATATAAAATAAGATTTTTTAAGATTTTTAACAAATAAATTTTCTATATTTACACAATTTCTATATGTAATATTATTATCTGTTTAACATCTATAACTCATATACAAAAAAAACATTTCATTTCATATTTTACATATATATATATATATATATAAACTCACAGAAAATAATATACTTATACATACAGTGTATATACACATATACAAACACTTGATTTTATAATAAATTTTATAAAATGAAAAATGTTTAACAGAGCGTAGAACAAGGATATTTATTTTTGTAAATAGAAAAAAAAAAGAAGATTCTCATTTTTTTGTACAGTTAGAAGACACAGCCACACACACAACAACAACAAGGATAACAGAGAACAAACAAACAAACAAACAGAACAATCAGCTCCAAAGAAAAACAAGAAAAAAATAAAATTTAAAAAATACAAGAGAAAAAAATTTTTTTTTTTCCTAAATTACCACATCATCATTTTGGGAATAGACAATATGGGGCCCAGAAAAAAGAATAACAACAAAAAAAAAATATCAAAAAGAAAACAGGAATTGCAACCCAATTATAATGAATTTAGCAAAGCTGACGTAAAATAAACACAAAGGATATAAGAAAATTTTATTTTAAATGTTTCGCAATAACATAAGAAACAGTTTGTTCAAATGTTAGATTTTTCTTTTATAATAGAAAATGTGTATTGCAAACATAACTTACTTTGCTGTATTTTAAAATGTCAAATGTATCTTAATTATAAAAAAAAATTGCTGAAAGTTCAAATGTTTCAATACAGGCAGATCAAAATATAAAATAAAATAAAAATTGTAATTTAAAAATTTCGAAGAATTAAACGGATTGTGTGTAGGTTGGTATTATTGAAAATTAAACCTACACACACAATTTTTTAAAATACTAAAAAAAAAAAATTATTTTAATATAATTACATTCAATGAAATGTAATCAATTTCTATTAAGGATTCAATTGTCACATTATTTCCATTTTAATAAGGTTGCATGTTTTTTGCAGCACAACTCCTTTATCCGCATATGGAGACAATTCGGCGAGAGAAAAGAGTGACATTATCATTGAAAGAGATCTTATTAATCAAACAATAAAAAAAGGACGAATCAAACTATCGATTAACATATTGTGACAATTGGAGAGGGGTAACACTACTTAATGCAGTATACAAAATCATAGCATCAATAGTTAAACACCAAATTAGAAACAATAGAAATAGGGAAAATTCAAACTGGTTTTGGCCTAAAAGAAGTTGTGCTGGGCAGACTAATACTCTCCGAAAATTTGAAGAACAATCTATATAATTGAAATCACCACTATCTATTATTTATATATTTCCAAAAATCCTCTGATAGAATTAATGGTGTTGCAATGTAGATATCCCTCAGAAGCGAAGCACTTAGAGCATAAAATCTCTATTTTATAATACTCAAATCACAGTTATAAACAAAGATAAATCATCTAATTGCGCAAGCTAAATTTATCCACAAGAGTCAATTATCCAATTGCCAACTTTCCAATACCATTCACAAGACATACCTATACAATTGCGAATAGTCCTGAATGACATAATGAAGAGGTTTTTCGTTAAAGAGGAGTAATTTTGTCCAAAACTGAACAACTTGTATTGTAAAATATGCATTCTTTCACACAAGTTAATCGTTATGCAGAACATTTTCTAAATCTTGCAAGAAATGTTGGACTCGAATTCTAAATATGATATCAAACTATGTTAAAAAACTCACAAATCTCCAGAAATACCATTTGTACAAATTATTTTAATGTATGGTAGGGAGATCATTCTAGCTTCGAGTACTGCAAATAGCAGGCTAGAGGCATTCATATGTAAATGTTTTAGCATCATATGTAGAATATTCTTGCCTAGAACAATTCCGAATACTGATTTATAGAAATAAACTAGCGACAACCAATAGCACTTCAAATAAGGAACAAAAAATGGAGGTGGATAGGACACACGTAAAAACACAAAGGATGCATAAAAAGAATGGCCCTTAAAAGGAATTCGCAAGACTGCAGAACACATTGTCAGGCGAGTATCACCTGGCGCAGAACAATAATTATGGAGCTAAACTTAATAGGTATTGGTAACTCACTGGAAAAGTTCACCGAAAATAGCACCTAACCGAGTTCGTTGAAAATGTGTTGTAGAGGCCATATGCTTCAATAGAATATTATAATTATTGAGATAAGTAAAGTATTCTTTAATTGCACCCTATTCTAAGTATATAGTTCAATAGAAAAGAGTGCATAGGTATCTAAAAGAAGATAAAGATGACTAAAAGAAAGTAGTAAGTAAACTAAAGTAGTTAGTTAAGTTGTGATCATTATTTATTATCACAATTTATGAAAAACTGCTAAGAACTTCAGTACAACTTATAGGTATAATAATATGTTAAGTAAATATTATTCATAGTCTTTTTTATTGTCAAAAGTCATATATAATATTGCATTTTAACGTGTGCATGAATTAGGATCGTTAAGTAAGGTAATATATATATGAACTAAGTATACGTTTTGCATTGAATTAAAATATATTTTCAAATATGATACAAACAAAATAAAAAGTGTTAAGTACTTATAAGTTCAATAAATATATAGTATATATTCTGCCACGCTTTAAAAAGAAAGCTCTATGAAAAAAATTAGAAAAACTTACAACAGGCTAAACAGACGAGACATACAATAGGCTGGTGATTTTACTAGACTTACTCATTCCTATAATATTTAATAAAATACATTTTTGTATTCCTTTTGTAAATTTCTATAAATAAATTGATATTAAAATTTTCGGAATTTTACCTTAACATATAATATGAAAGGAATTTTTTTTTTTTTTTCAAATATTTAATAAAATAAATTTAATATAAAATTTAATTTTAAATTCTTTTGATTTTATTTCAAAACATTTTGAAAACCAATTTTAAAATTTTTTATAAAAATTAAGAGTCAACTCCTTCCATAACTTTTCAGGATTTTTTTTAAGTCAGTTTTAAGGTAAAATTTTTAAAGAAATGTGCCTGTATTGTTTTACTCTGTCTGTCGGTTCAGGTTGTAACCAAACTTTCGTACCGTTTAAAATAAAGAAAAGAAATTTTTGTCAAAACATTAATTTCATAGAACAACTTATTTTTATAACCTATTTATGTAGCCTAACAACATCCAAAAGTTCAAGGAATTCCTATATTTGAATTGTTAAAACCAAAGTTCTATAAAGTATATTTCAAATCTGAAAATACAAAGCATGGCTGTAAAACATATTTGAAACACAAAAAGTTAAAGTTACAAACGGTCTTTTAATTATTGATACACGAAACTCAACTCGGTTGTAAAATGCTTGACCCTTTAGTTCTTTCAAACGATTTCTGTTGGCGAATTTGACGTTTCGAGGGGAGTCAGATTTTAAAAAATATATGTGAATTAGTAATAAAAACTTTTTTGAATAACTGAGGGTTTAAGAAAATTTGTAAACACATGTAACTTGAATATATGTTTTGTAAATAATACAAAACAGTTTTTCATAATTTTGAAAGAAAGTGTCTTTAGAATTTTTGGCGGAATTTATATGAGCCTATCTTCTGCTCCTTTTTCTTTTTATCAAAATTTTATGATGATATATAAAATATAATTTGCAATAGAACCACATCTATTATCAATTATATATACATAGAGTTTCCATTTCCCGGCACTTTTAAATTTCCCGGGATACGGGAAATTTAAAATTTAATTTTTCGGGAAATCCCGGGATCCCGGGAAATCTGAAAGGTTTTAAAGAAAAGTACAAATAATAACATTTTAAAACAAAAAACAAGACATTTTTATAATAATTCAAGTCTTTATTCAAAGATAATATAACAAAACTATAATAAAATAAACAAAAAAATAAATGTGTAATATTCAAAAGAAAACATTTGGATTTAAAATAGTAATAATAAAATTATAATTAAACTGCTAAGTGCTATGCTATTTTACTTTTTATATTTAATAAAATAACTTTTCAAGAAGCAAAGTACATTAAGTGAATGGCCACTTAGTAAGGATCTTTTTTTGGTAGAAAATATGCCAGCTATTGAAAATACTCGCTCGCTTTCAGTTGATGTAGGCCTTATTGTTTTTTAACAATAGAATAATTTTTTTAAATTTTCAGTCAGTTCACCCGTTAATTCATACATTTTTATTTCTTTTTGAATATTATTAGAATTAGTGTAATCTTAATTAATTGGCATCCTTTTAAAACATTTCTTCACTGCAGTTTCCAAGTTCTTCCGTAAATTTAATTCATCGATGTTACCTTCCATCACTACTTCACTATCGTCACTCTCAATATCAATTGCAGTAGCATCAGGATAAGTTTTTGTAAATAATTTTACCATTAATTCTTTTGCCAACTTTATAATGCAAGCTTTGCTGCTTTTTTCCAAAAAAATATTATTTAAATTTTGTGAATTTGGATTTTGCAAAAATTGTAAGAGCGGCGAGCGCAACTAAATCTTTGTTGCGTCTTTCTATTAATCTTGTTTTTAATACTTGTAGCAGTTCAGCACTTAAAACATTTTTTTGAAGTAGATATACATATTACAAAATCGCAATTTTAGACTTGAAAACTATTGAAATGACAACTTTACATGACAATATATTAGTCTGAAATATGATTTTTATTGGAAATTAATGAACTTAAATTTCCCGGGAAATGAAAATAAAAACCCGGGATTCCGGGAAAAGAAAAATTACATATTTCCCGGGAATTCCATCCCGGGATTTCCCGGGATGGAAACTCTATATATACAACTCAACATTATATCGTATTCATAGCTATTTTATAATTTTTCTTCTTGAATTTTTTTTGTTATATTTTTTTTCAGTGCATATACAATATATATTATAACTCTACATATTTTCAGTACTGACAGTTATTTTAATTATCGAATCTAATCGAATTTTGCTTCACAAGATCTATTTATATATTAATTGAAATCTGAGGAAAAATTCAATGCATAGGTAGTAACGCATAGAAAATGTTTCGCCAGTCCTTAAATTTGATTTTTAATAAAATGTCAAAATAAATCTAATAAAAGAAATTGAATATGTGCTTTTTTTAAAAGTCTAGGTTTTTTTCATTACTTGTTAATTTAATGAATTTGTTTTGATATGTGGTTCCTATTCCAGAACTTCTCAAAACAATTTTTAATTTCCTATATTTTTCCTATCAAAGAACTTTTTTCTTCATAAGTAACAAAATAACAATTAAAAAAATAGAAAAAAAGCAACAAAGTAAAAACATTCCAAGAAAGTCCTTTTTGTTGTAAAGGATTTAATGAAATTTAAGAAATAAAAAAACAAAACAATTTTTCTCTCCTAATTTTATATTTAAATTTATACTTTTTGTTGGTGTGAATTTTACTTAATAAAAATAAATACTCAAAAATAGCCACAGCCCAAAACAACCTATACAAAATATTTTAAATTTATTCATAAACAATATGGATATTATACAGAGAGTAAATGAAAAATAGAGGAGAAGGGGTTAGAGAGAGGTGGTACAAGACAAATTATTGAGCTTATTTAATTGAAAAAAAAATAAATAAGTAATACTCATATTTTGTTTGTTTGTTTTTTTGTTTATTGTTTTTTATTTTGTGGTAGAAAATTATTGTGTGGTGAGTATACATGAAATATTTAAAATTTTTTTTTAAAATATTAATTTAAAAGAGGTATTTAAAAAACACAAAGCAAATAAAAAACTTATTTAAATTGTTTGTATTTTAAGAGTTTCAAAAAACAATAATTAAATGTTTTTTTTTTAAATAAAATACACTTTTAATTTAAATTTAAGGATGCTATATGGACATATTTATAGATAAATATAATATTGTCTTGGTGTGGTGAATATAACATAAGAAATATTTTTATTTTATTTGTTTAAAAGAATAATTGATTTGACTTTAAAATAAAAAATGTATTACAAATATTTAAAAACAATAGGGGCAAGTTGTTGATTATTCATTAAATGGTATTTTAAAGTTTCATTATTGGCTATTTATTTGAAACTTTCATTTGAAAAAAAGTACTCAAGTAATAAGAAGGCTTTAATAATTGTTTAGGTAGAGAGAGCTTATGTAATAATGAAGCATAAGCTGTTATTTAGAACAGTATTATAGGTTGTCATATAAAATTTAATTTTAAGTTTTTTTCAGATCTCTTCAAAATTTAATTTTAGGAAATACAATTGCGCCCTGTAACTATGGAAACTTAGGTTTAAAATTTCTCAATGTAGTTATTCTGAACATTGTTTTACAGGGTTTTTTAACAGTTTAAAAGCTAAATAACTAATGTTTAATATCAAAGGAGTAGTAGAATTGGTCAATAGTTGCTAGTTAAATTCCATTCTACTCTAAGCTAATATGGTCTCGAACAAATTAATTGCCGGATCTTGTTCTAAATTGAATTGTGGTCTTGTAATTCTATTACATTAAATATTGATTGGAAGTCTTATCAGAACCTTATAAGAGAACAGCTAATTATCTTTTCAATTAGCGTCTTGCTATTGACCCATTTCCTTTTTTTTTCCGGCTGGTCCACCTTCATTTGAGACGCCAAGAACATCTGTCTTAAGCCTTAGACACGAAAAAACGATGCTCCTGTAATTTAATTTTCAGAAAAAATTTCAAACATCTAGGTATAAATGGCAATATGGAAAAGTGACAGCGTATGCAAAATTATAGTATGAAAATTTGCAACAACAACAATCAATCGCAGAAAAGTCGCATGCTCGCTATTGTCATATTTTTAAGCCTCAGGTCTTTGCAGCGTTCAATTCAGCTTTTTTTTCATATCGTTTTTAATTGTTTACCACCGATGTTGCTAATAGTTTTGTAGATCCTACACTAGGTTTTATATACTAGGGTATAACAATAAGGGTACTTGGAACAGCATTGCTTTCTTCTTTTAGCAATCCGAGACCGTAATTTTGTTGTTAACGACTTTGAAACTGTAGCCTCTAAAATATTTTTGCGCACTTTTTTCAGCTAGCACCCTAACATTATTCCAGCAACCGAAAGTTTCTATTGGTGTCTCTTATTAATTGTCTAGCTTTCGATTACAAATATTAGAGCTGCCCCGCTGTAGTTTTATAATATATTTTCTCATAAATAATTTTCCAATCCTATGAAAGTTTCCTATAATTCCTTTTTCACTTTACACACAAACACACACACAAAATATTGATTGGTAATATTAAAGTGATTTTGAAAAGTCATTAGAAATTTATTACTAGCAAAAACAAAAATATAAAAACAAAAAAATAAAATTAAAATTGAAATTAGAAAATTTTTTAAATTTTTATTTATTAGTAATAGAAAATTCTGAAAATGAATTGAATGTTTTAGAAGAGCTTAATTGGAATTAAATTTTTTTAGTGTCCTTGGAATCAATTCTATTTTCCCTAAATATTAAGTTTTGTTTTTGTTTTTATTTTGTTTTGCTTTTTTATGTGTGTGTATAATAGTGTATGTGTATTTAAAAATAAAATTCTTATTGAAGATTTTTTCAATATTCTGTTGTTATAAAAGATTAATTTTGATTTTAATACATTTTACATCATTTTGCGATGACATAATCTTTTTCAAAGTCAATATTAAATAAAAATAGAATTTGAGTGGAAATTCTTGTTAATATAATTTTGTATTAATTTAAGTTCTATATTTTTGATTTGATTTCAAGTTATTAAAAAATATAGATCTTAAGATATATTTTTTATTGCAATTTTAATAAACTATATAAATATCACATTGAAAATGTTTTTCTAAAATTGCAAAATTGTTCTTTCAGTATAGAAAAATTTCTGAGTGAAATAAATGTTAAATTTAATTATGTACTTATTAAATAAGTTTAACTTAACGAATTTATCAATTAATTATTTTTTTCTAAATTACTAAATCTAAGAAAAGTAATTCTTAAATTAATTAACTTACTTACTTTCTGGATCCTAGAATCTCCTTAGAAATTTTTTAGCTATATCATAAAGCACTAATAGATTTATCGGAAGGAGCGATCCTTAAATGGATGATCAATTGGGCGACCATAGTTTTAGATTTAGAGTGCTTTAGTCACATGAACTCTAATTTCCTTTATCAGGTTTAAAATAGCCAAAACCATTATGAGATACCTAAGCAGCAATTCATCTTAAAATCGACTACTTTTGTAAAACAGTTTTATATGCTTGGTTTTTTCAGTAGGTATTAGAAAACCGAATAATATTATTTTTCATTGACTGAGTAACACAAAAATTAATTCTGTCTAAAATTGGATTAATAAACTAGACTTAGCTTTGATTAACATTTTCAAGCGAATTGCGTGCCAATGAGTCTGTAGATGGAAATATGTACTATCTAACTTTTTTTTCTTTGCCAAGATAACTTTGCTAGTTTTGAGGAATTTCTAAATCGTATATCTGGATCAAATTTAGACTCCCATAACTATTTCTCTCTTCTAAAGCTAGAGGTAAAAAAATTTATATCACCTTGTCACCTAGATTCAGCATAAAATCAATTTTGGTTAACTAAAATTAAATTCAGGCTCTCAAAGCTATGTTCTAGAAGTTTTGTTCAACTTTTGTTAATCGTAATCAGATTCAGATTCTCATAACTATGATCTAGGACTTTTGGCCAAACAAATTATATTATCTTACAACTTCGTTCGGCTTTAAATCTATTCTCGTAAATCAAAATCATATTAAAACTCTTGTAAGTGTCTTATAGAACTTCTCAAAAAATTTTTTTAGTTTTAATCCAATAGGTTCGATGCCAAATCAATTTTCACAAGTCGTAATCACATTCAGACTCTCTTTAATAACTTTATCTCCTAGAACTTCTGTTCCAAAAATTTATATCGTTTCACTAATTGGTTCGATATTAATTTTTGAAGATTTAGAGGAAGTAGTTTTTCCTAATCAAATTCTTAGGCGGCAAATTACTGAAAACTACATAAAATTTTCATAAAATCTTGATGCTTAAAAGCTAGTATATTTTCAGATCGAGTTAATCTTAAAGTTTGTCACAAGGAATCATCAGCTTTCTTTTACACTTCTCTACCACAATATTTTTAATACAAGATTATTAATACAAGAAAGGCCTAACCAAAGCCTAGATAACAAAAATGTGATTTACTTAGCAACAGACAAAGAATTATATTTCTAACACCCCTGTTTAAAAATACCATACAAAATTATCATTTCAAGGTGAGTTCAGTCATTTAAAAGTTATTAAACACAAATTTTCTTTTTTTTTTTTTTCTTTTTTTTTATAATATTATATCTGTTGTATAAATTTCTTATTACCCCTGGAATTATAAAATGTTTCACGTGTGTTTTGATAAAAATTTTGCAAAAAAAGTAAATGAAAAATTGCCTAAGAAAAAAATTTACTTATTTTAAAATCTCCATATACACAAATCAGCTCAGTTTTACCTTGAATATATCCCTCGAACCATCATATTATTTTATTATTACATTTTCTTGTCTCTGTCTTACATTTTGTGTATCATTGTGGTATGTATACTATGCCTCTGTCATTCTAACATCTCTTGGTTTTTGTTTTTTTTTAATAATATTACTTTTTAGCATATTACCCGCTTACTTTTTTTTTTTTTGATTTTTTTTTAAAAACTTTTACCTTGTGTGATATATTAGCTTTTTAAAGTACACCATAACTTTATCACTTTTTTATTATCAGAAGAAGAACAACAACAACAAGATAATTTTTGTTTTTTTTTTCTGTATTTGTTTCGTTTTGTGGGAAATTAATTTTTTTTTTTTTGTTTTTTACCCATATAAACCAACCACCACATAATTCTGGATTCCCGCCCCATCATCAAATATACATACAAGACACATTTAAAACAACAAAAATTTTCTTTTTATACTTTTCTCAATTCTCAAAGGTATTTTAAAGCGAAAATGCGAATTACGAAGTTTGAGGCTACAGAAAGTTACACTTTAAATTTTTCAAATACACGAAGCAATTTGAAGAGAACAGGTACTGACTAATTTGTGAGTTGTTGTAGAAAAGAATATGAGATAATGAGAAAAATGAGATGAAAAAGATGAAGAAAATATATAAAAGTTTTTTTTTTTTTTCTTTATTTTTGTATTTTCTTTTGTCTTTTTCTTATCACATTTTGTCACATTAACTTTTTACCTTTCCTTCGTCGTTTCGACATAACACACAGATTTGAATACTTTTTCAACTAATTTTCATTTTACAGAATAAATTCCAAAGCTTTAAAATTAACATTAAAGAATTTTACAAAAAAAAAATGTATCTTAAAGAATTTAAATAAATAAAAAAATAATTTATTAAAAATATATTAGTTATATTAAAGTGATGAAAGAAGTTTGTTACGACTTTAATAAAGTTTATAAAGTGTGAAACTAGAATGGAACAAGTAAAGACCTAAAAAGAGGTTTCATATCAAATATAATGGATAGATCATTAATATAGCTATGTCTAATCTTGTATTATAATATCACAGATAAACAATTTAATATTTCTTTAAACACAATAATTTAATTTTTTTTTTTTTACCACTACCTTCGGAAACACAAGGTTTCCACAAAGCTTTTCTATCTAAATCTATTTTGTGTAATGACCTTCATTTGTAATCATGTTTTATTCATTTGGGATAACTCTCTTCTTATTATCCTGCGCCATGTATTTTAAGGTCTTTCAACATTCCTCTTTCCTAAAAGTTCCAGTTCCAGTGCCCGTCTTACTATGCAGTTTGGAAATCTTCGAAGAATGCAACCTATTCATCTGTGCTCTCTTTTCTCGATCTCGATATTTTGATTCTTGATCAGTGGTTTTCGAAAGACTTCATTACTTATTCTTCTATGAGAGTGTAATTTGCGGCCATGACATGCAATTATTTAATTAGTTAAAGAGTTTTCTAATTCTGTTAATTAAACCAATGTCTTGACGAAACAGATCATCTGAATCAGAGATATCAACTTTTTTGTAATTTAAAATGCAGAGTAGGCGGAGTTTGTTGTAGTTGTACTGTCGTTTGGGAAGTTTGACCAAATCCAAAAAAATAGTTAAGCTTTTAATACGATAGTGCTCTACATTACAATTAGAAACTTGCTAGACTAAGTTCCTTTGATGAAACACCAGATCACTTCAAAATGTAGTCCAAGGTTTTTTATTTAGGTCAAAGCTATTAGGAGTCAAAGTTCAAAAATTTTAAATTTTCATGCCCCAGGAATTTATTGTACTAATTAGTTTAATGGAAGATCTAATATATTATTTTAAATAATATTTCTTCACTTTCAACTTAAAGAAAGAATCCTTATCATTATAAACAAAGCTTATCTAAACCTTCCTGCACATAAGTATCTTAGTATTAGGATCAATACTCTGTTGTTAGATTGAAAAATCTGTATAATAACAGATAATCTATCATTATATAGTTTTGTAAAAACATTCAATGCACCCATTGAGAAACACATTCATAACTTATTCATATTTATAATATTCCCTCAGCTTAAAGAATCATTATTCCAAATGATTAATCGGACAAACTGCACAGAATAATTCAATCTCTTCTTCATTTATTCTTAATCAAGGAACAATCTAATCATATTACGACAACTTTCAAAAAATATTTTTGAAATCACTCTGTACAAATTTTAATGTGATAAAAAAATTCAATGATATTTCATTAAAACAATGGTACGAAAATAAAGAATATTAATATAAAACAGAACTGACAGGCACTTAAAATTGGTGCAGAAAATTGTAAAATTATACTGAAGGTAAAATTAAGAGAAAGAAAAACATGGAAGTAGGGTTTTTTTTTTTTTTGGTCAAGTAAAAATTGGATTTTAAATGAGCCTTTACTGTTATTTTCTTTTATTTTTATTTTTATTATAAGAGTATAGGTATTTATTGTACTCTAACGGTTTTTCCTCGTTTTTGCAGTACTTGAAGATTCATTTCCCAGTAGTATATTATTGATTTCATTTGTAATGGATAATATTCATAGATGTGTATGTTCCTTATAGTAAAATGGTTTTGTAAACACAGAACGGACAGATGTCATTCACATTTACAGTTAAAAAATTTTCTTAATTTAAAATGGAAATTGAAAAAAAATTTTTAAAATAAAATTTTTTTTTATAAAAGTTGAGTAATAGTACATGTTCCTGCAAAATTTTTGAATTTTGAGACCGGAAATACTATTTTTTTTTAATTAATACTGCACTAACCACTATGCTATGCAGTCATGTTACATAATTAATAATAAAATACTAACTAATCTTCGACTCAAGAGACACTAAATTTCTGGAAATAACTTGATAAAACGCAACTGTTGTTGGTTGCTTGAATACTCACACACCATACTCACACCTAGCATCTTCAACCTATTGTGGATGATTAATTCAGAACATGTTTGTTTTTATTTGAGTTCCTCACATAAATCATCTCCGTATGGCAGCTCCCCGAAGCCTTGGTCCGATTTTAACTAAAAACAATAGGAACCTAGAAATTGTCTAAAAATGACTATGTGTGAATTTCAAAACTGTAGCCCTTTTAGGTTTTGAGTAATCGCGCTGACACACGGAAGGACGGACTGACGGACGGACGGACAGACTCACTTAGCAAGATCGATTCACTTTTCGATGCTGATCCTCGATAGCTCGTCTAGATCAATACATTACAAACGGAGGAGCAATTTTAATATAACCAATATTATATATGTATGCACGAGTATAAAGAAAGAATGCCTCATTCTAAAGAATCGTCACTTTAATTTTAGATTAACCTCACGATTCTTCTTTCAAGTTCGAGATTCCTAAGTACTGTCAGACCACATCAATATGCATCATTCTTTGTAGCTATTTCCCAAAATTTTTCGGTCAATGTCAATTCAATTTCTTTTTACTGCAATAACTAGTTATCGTCTCTTTTAACTTAAGTATATTTGGGTTGAAGTAAATATTTCATAATAATATCATTCATATATCCATTTTATTTACAATTGAACTATTGACTATTGGACAAATAACAATTTTCTAAGAAAACAATTTTCCAATAAGTTAATATTTTTCTGAGTTGATGCAATTTTTTTATCACCAAAAGTGAAGGGAATCCCTATTAAACCTAAAAAAAATTTCAAAAAAAATCTAAAGTAACACAAAATCAACAGATTAAATAGGATTATCCTAAGATTATCCTGGCAGGCAAAGAGTATTTTATTCTGTAAAATAAATTTATTGATCGGGTTTTTTTTTTTAACTCGAATATGATTCTTTTGCAACAAAGCTTCTTCGTTGTGCAACAATACTTTTAAAAGTCCAATTAAAATCCAATTAATATTTCAAATTAAATACTGAAGAGTGAAGACTTCATGAAGATCAGCCATTAAATAAAACAGAATTTTAATATTTCAAAGAAATTTGTATTTCAATTTTTCATTGGCAACACAACATTACGAAATCAATTTAAATTAAAATTGACTTTCCTCGAAAAACTACGTTTTCTAGAGTTCAGAATAATTTTAAAGTACAAAAGGCACCTAGAAAACAAATTGAATTACCATCTTAATGGCTTATGATAGATAAAAAATACAATTTACATTTCCCATCAAATACTAAGTTTTAAAAGAATTTTTTTTTTTAAAAAACCATCAAATAAAAACTTTTGTAAAAAAAATATTATTTCAAATTAAAAATAACTTTTTATCATTATTCAACTTTCTTTTAAAAAGTTATTTTAATAACAATACAATTTAAAGTCTATTCAATTTATAGAGAATGTACTCAAAATAAAAATGGGTTTGTTTTATAAAGCTTAATTGAAGTTGATGGTAGATTAGTTGTAAATACCTTAACATAGTATGTATTGTTAAGGTATTTACAGAAAAAGTATTTATACTAAAAATAACTGATAACACCTTCAATTTTAATTTTTTTAACACTTATAAACCACCAGAAACCATTAATTTTTAATAACTGAGTAAAATTTTCACAAAAAAAACTTTACCATAAATTAGTACTTTATGTCCAGCCCACGTACATTACATTTCTTATGTTACCTTTTTTTAATGGATTGCAAGGAAATTTTTGATTTTCAATTTTCAATTTTGATTTTTCAGTTTTTAATTTAAAAGTTTTGTTGATTTCCTAGTTGTAAACGTATTTATATTATAAGTGTAATTAGTACAACAGAAATAACGGCAGATATGACATACTGCTAAATGTCAAACTCTTTAAAAAAATATGTCAAAAGTTAGAACTTCTATAACCAATTTCTCTAGGAAAACGTCAAATCTCCAAAATGTCAAAAATTCTAGAAAATGTCAAAGGTAATTTCAAATGTTAGATAATAGGTATGTCAAAATTGTTAGGATAAAATAACATTGTTATTTCTGTTCAAATTTTGTGTTGTTATTTTGTAGTGTTGTCGTTTCTTAAAAATGTAAAATTTGTGTTATAGAATGTTTAGTTAGGTATAAGTGCATGGGAGATTTTTAATTTGGCGCGGAAACAGCTAAAATCTGAGAGTTGAGAACCACAAAATTACTTAACTTAACTTTTAACATTTGTCATAAAATGTTGTACTGATTATAATATTCTTAGGCGGTGTGTCAAAATTAGTTTTGTCATTTCTAAAACTTATCTATTTTATCATTGACCAGCACAATCCTAACATTAAAAAAACATTCAGTAGATTTCACATAAAGCTAAATAAAATTGAAGCAGGAGACACATATTAATCAGTTACATAATATTAGCTAATCAAGATGTGTTCACACTATTCCTCAATTTCCATTTCAGATGCCTTGAAGATTAGTCCCATCTCTTAAGAAATTTCTTAATTTTCATACCCATTCTCATTAAAATCGTTTCTAAAATCGCGCTATTTCAAAAACTCGCTCGCGTAAAAAGAGAATTGAATCATTTTTGCAAATCGCATTATTTCATATTTTCGTAAAAAGAGAAAGAGATAGGTGTATAAAATTTCAAATGATAATGTTCCTAAATATCAGGGTTGTGTAAGATATCGAATTTCGATTCAAATCAATACCCAGCTTTAAGGTATGCAATTAAAAATGTCGTGTGAAGTCAAATGTTAACAGAAACTGAATTGTTTACGCAATATAATAAGGTACGTGAATTCAAAATTTTAGCTTCGTGAAATGAGCTTTTCATTTAAGTTTCATCACTTACAGTCCTGGAACAACCCTGGAGCATGGATTAAATACTGTAAGGACAGCTTAAAACTACCCGTCCGTGTAAATCCAAGAAAATAATTATATTTATACTGATATTTACTTTTGTAGAATAAATCAGGTTTAAAATATGAAGAACACCTTTAAAAAAAATTGTGTGAAAGAGATGGCTATATAATATATATAAATTCATTTAATTATAAAAAAATTCCATTTTTATAATAATGAAAAAATTCTTTTCGGTATTTCGAAGTATTTGTTTTTTGTATTCTTTTGAAATTCCAATTTTTTTTTTTTTATTATTTTGTTTTTTTTTTGTGTCCAAACTTGTCCAAAAATTATTTTCTAACAAATATTTTACTTATTTTTATCAAAAAACAAAAAAATTTTTTCAATTCGGCATCTTCTTTTTTTTTCTGTAAAAATGCCTTAAGGTAATATTTTTGATGGAAACACCCTTATATCCTTCTGCCTTTATATTCACCTTACATAATAATATCCTTGAGGTGAATATAATATCTATCTTTGCTAAAACAACAAAATCTACAAAATACACCTTTAACAAAATTTTTTCTATATCTACCTTTTCTTTTTTTTTTTAACTTTGATGATAAATTAAAACAAAAGCAAGAAAGAGATAGAACTATAATTCTTTTTATGTTTTTTGTTTTTATTTTGCATTTACAAGAGGTAAAAAACAAAAAAAAACTCAAACTTTTATTTTATCTAATTAAAAGTTTTGTTGTTGTGTTTTACTACTTTTATTCAATATTATTATGATAGAGATAAAAATAGATGTAAAGACAAAATAGAAAGAGATGAAGTATAGAAAAGAAAGTAAAAAAAATAATTTATAAAGAACATGTTTTCTTTTTAAAAAAAAAACAACAAAAAGTGCTTTCAATTCAAATCAAATGGAATTTTGCTTCAAGCGCGTGTTTTTTTTTTTTTTTTTAAGTTTTTCTTAAAAGAATTTTTCTTGTTTTAAAAAGTAGGACGTATATACGTAGAATATTATATATATGTATATAAATACATAATAAGGTACGAACATCAATCAATTTAATTTACCTTGTCCTAAATAAAAAGTTTTGCAAAAATTTATTAGAACACTATTATTATTAGAAAATATTTTTATATGAAATTTTCTTTTAAAACTAAACAAGATTAGAATGTAGGTACCTACATAATTTAATTAATTGATTGATTTGTTTAATATATAAGTATGTCATTTGTAACTAGAAAGGAAAGCAAGCGTAATGAGGGTAAATAATTAAAGTTTTTTTTTTTTAATTAATTTAGATCAAATTTGGAACATAAGATGTCATAATAATGTGTAGAGAGCTGATCTATCATTTTAGAGAGTTAGGATGTTTTTAGGAGTTCGAATAACTGTAAAAGTGAATTTAAAAACTATTATATATTTTTATTTCTAAGTCAACTTCTTTTCTAAAATTTCTAAAAATTAGAAAATATTTAAAATAACCATTATGTAATAGCTAGTCTTTAAATAAAATCTAATTTTTTTATTTATACCATAGGTGTAACTCACAGATATTGAAATAAAAATTAAGTGTTTTATTAATACTTTATATAAACTTAAATTAAATTGCAAAATAACTGTAATACATCAAATCTGTCAGTACAAATATCAAAAATTCGCTATATGATAAATAATGTCTTGCATAGCAATCGGGTACGACCTCAAATAGATCAAGTATAAAATTATTTGTTTGTTACTGTTATATATAAAAGTAAATTGCTGGTATAAGAAACAGTTCTTTTAATGTTTGAAAACTTTTAAACTTAAAATATTGAAAATTTTCATTAACCATAAATTGATGGTAGATCTTTTGCATTTAAAAGTGTTTTAGTATAAAAGTAAATAGTTGTTTATATTTTGTATTTGTTTATATTGTTATATTAATGTATTGTTTATTAAAAATGTATTTGGGGTATTTCCGATTAAAGGTCAGCCCTTCAACCGTTGGTATGCCACCCAGCCATTAAATCAAAACAGAATTTGGCTTTAAATTTTCATTTAAAGCTAGCAATGTTAAAATAAAATATCTTCTTACTTATCTCATTTGTAGCTTTACTTGATGATTCTGTTCTGAAAAGTCTTGAGTTTATGGCATATCCATTATAATGTATGATTTCAACTTTTTATTTGAAGTATATAATGCATATTTCCATTTCAGCCGAATCAATTAATCAGAAGTGATGTAAGAAACTCCCTAATGAAAATTTAAACAAAGCATATATCATCGAGACTGTTCTAAATCTAAATTAAAGTATACTGAAGTTGTCAGAATTCTCATTTTTATAAATAAAAAAAAGTTATCACTGAAGATGATAGTTTCTAAAGTAAAATTTAAATTACTTCTTTATAAGCTTTCTGATATCTCTGAACATCCTTCCCAAGCTTCCCAAGGCCTACTAATTTTTCTAATGGATTTGGTCAATGAATTTTTCAAATTGCATTATAAGATTTAACTGTATATACCTACAGTTCTCTCCTCTCCTTGAATTCTCCTTTTTTTAATACCTATATACAATTTGACGAAAAAGTATACAAAAAGGACCTTAATAATTTTACATTACAAATAATAAATATACTAATACTCATTTAAATACTCACACTAATTCATTGTCCTTGACCAAAAATATAAAAAATTTATTATGTACCTATACTTGAAATTGAAGAAAAGTGCTGATTAAAACAAAAGCAAATGCAAAAATGTTAAATCAGAAATACAAAAAAAAAAAACACTAGAAAAAACAAATATAAAAAAAAAAATCATTCATGAGTAGGGTCCTTTTTTGATACAAAAAAAATTTTTCTAATTATTGTAAAATATTACGATAAATGTTTGACATTCTTTTGTTTGTCTTTTTTTTGTTTTTTTTTTTAATATTGGCCCCAATCCAATTTCCCAATAAAATAAAAACTAAAACATTTAGAAAAAAAAAAAAGAAAAAAAAAAAAAAACATGAAAAATAACATGAATAACAAGACAAATACAAGAATATATAATATTATATAATATATAATATGAAAAAAAAAACACGACACAATACAGGAAAAACATGAAAAAAAAAATTTAACAATGTGAAATAGGATAACACGATAAAAAAACATTGGAAATGTATTTTTTTTTTTTTTTTTTTTTTTTTTTTATATTTTGTCATGAAAAATATTTTTCTGTAATATTTTGATTAGAAAAAAAAAACAACAAAAAAAGGACATTCTAAAAAAAAGATCGATATTCAAAAGTAAATTTTTTTTATTTTGAAAAAAAAAATACCAGTAATTTTCATTTTATTTCTAATTGGTATCCCATTTTTGTTTTTTTTGTTTTTTTTTGATTAGTTTCCTTTATTTTTTTTTTTTTTATTTTTGCTAGAATCGATCTTCATCAGTCCCTTTTTTTTTTGTAATGGTTCTTCCGGAAATCTGTTGAATTAAAGATGTGAGAATGGGAGAGGAGAATAATTTCTTATTGAGTGTACGTTGAACTTTAGAGCTAATCATCAAATATTTGAATTTAAAGTATTTTATGGTAAGTCTGTGGATATTTATAAGATAGTATATCGCTTCTATAGTATTGCTTTATTTCTGGGCATTCAATATTTCAAAAATGAATGACTGCCTCACAATACATTAAAATGTTGAAGTTCTAATACATCCCAATTATTACTTTATTACATCCCATTAGTTTATTATTACTTTCCAATTAATAGTCAATATAAATATATTTCAAAACGCGAGAATATCAATATCACTCATTCACTTATCCAATTCACTCACTCACTTGTTCCATTCACTTAATCACTTGCTCCACCCACTTACTCATAATATTCACTATTAAAAATTTTATATAAATTTTAGTGAACAGCTGATTTATATTTGATTTATTTTAAAGACTCATTCTGTTCTTGTCATTTGATGATGACATATCTAGTAGCAGTGATACTCGTAATTTTGGTTTAGTTTCTAATTGTTTGGCCAACTTATTTTTGTTTTTATAGTCTTTTACTTATAAAATAACTTGCTAGAGATGATCACCAAATAGTTATATTAGATACAATCTAATGTATTTAATAAATCAAAAAGGTAGGTATTTTGATTAATCTTTTCTTAATATGGACACTCAGCACAAGTCTACCAAGTCTAAAAAATAGAGTATAATATTTAGAGTAAATAGAACAGAGACTATATACAAAATAAGCTCCAATGTGATACTTCTTCCTCGCCATTTATTAGATTATTGAGTTTTAGTATTTTAAACCTATTATAAAACTATTTTAAAGCCTCGAACACACAGACAACTATAAAGTGATTATTCGGCGAACGAATTTTCAGGAAATATTTGAAATGTATTGGTTTTTATATAGTTTTTATAAGTGGCAAAATTGAGAGCGACATGTGTGCGCCAAAATATATAGCCATGTGCTCTCAAAACAAAAACGATCGCAGAACTCTGCTGCGTGTACGTGGCCTAAGAAAAATGTTCCTTCTTTTCCAACTTCAGTAAATTTTTTAATTGACATTCTAGTTTAAAAAAATTATTATAAACCTATACAAACGAACTCCTTTTCTATCTTACTCAGTTATATTTCCATATTCTCTACGAACATTATACTCTTCCCTCAATAATTCCATTCAAAACATTTCCCAAATAATAAGTTCTAATCCTCTCCCCAAAGAAAAAACCTAAAAACATCCATTTCCACTCTGCATCCCTAATTTTTATTATTTTTTGTTATGATTTTCCAAAATGTTCTCAAATCGAAAATATTCCATCACTACTAATTTTATTTTCTTTCCATTTGAATTAATGTTACAAATTTCTATTTTCTCCATCCCCATTCTCCAAATTTTATATTTCATAAATCTTAAAGAAGGCAGACGAGAGAATATCGGATTTTAACGATAGGTCCATTACTTTGGGTACAATGTATATATGCATGTATTTATATATGTGCTTTGCTTTTGTGAGAATTCTAATTAATATTTCTGGAGATATTTGGTGAAAAAAAACTCAAATTAATAGAGAAATGAAATTTATAAGAAGATAGGGGATGAGTGAGATTAAGAAATAGGATTAGTTAAGTGCAAAAGAAAAGCCAATTTGAAAACAAAATACACTTTAAAAGTATCTCTCTTCGTAGTCTTGGAATGAGAGATTAAATGTTCGATTTATAAAGAAAATTAGTTTTTCTTTTGAGTAGATATTTATTTGGGTATATAGACATATACAATGGGTTGCCATTATTATGGACAGTCTAAGTTTTCTGAAATTTTGGGATTTTGATGATGTTAACCAATTTTTCAATATTTTTAACTTTAAACTAAACTCATTTAATTAACTCTATCAAATTATATTTAAATATATTTCTTATTTTGTTTCTATGGTAACCACGATTTTAAATATTTTAGAAATTATAACTCCTCAACTTAAAGAAATAGTATTTATAGTTAAACTGATTATCCGAGCTATAATGGGGAAATTATATATTAAATTATAAAATTCACCTTGCAGAGATCCTAAAAAACCTCGTACATATTATGGTGGGAACAGCATAATATCTTGGAAAGGCATGGAAAGTTTAAATATTTTTGAGGGAACAATAAGACAAGAACAGCAAAGGAAATTTTAGAAAAACTAATTTTACCACATAATGGTTTCCTGACTCCGAACAGTATCCATGCATGGCTCAGCTCCCTGCCATTAAGCTAAAAGTGTAACTAAAATGCTGGTTATAAAAAATTATTAAAGTAACTAGGATACGTTCTGTGAAAACCGCGTAAAAAAATCATTTCCTAATAAATATTTAGTTTTGAAATATCAAGTCCTTTTAAATCGAATTGTATTAAATCGTGTTATTCTAAATTCAATCGCGCAAAAATTGAATTGAATCATTATTTTAAATCGCGTTATTTTAAATTCGCGTAAAATGAAAATTAGGTGTATAACATTCATTCCTTATATATAAAAACAACGGTCTTATTTTTCAGAGTGTCCCTCATAATTTAGCAACCCACTGTAGACATACAAACATTATTTGGTTGATAGTAAAATGGTAGTGGCTCAAAATTCAATACAGTGTTTTTGGTTTTATTGTGTTTGCTTTTTTATATTTTAGCTATTTCTTAAGTATTTTGATGAGTATTTGAAGGATTTTAGAATATTATATATGGATAAAAATATAAGAATTTAATTAAAGGTAAGCAAATGATTTTATTATAATATACATTATAATATAATCTATATAGATATATAAAATTTATATATGGCTACTTAAATACTTTCATTTATATTAATAAACATTATATGTTTTATAATACATGTATATGTATATATAGAACTTAAATATAAATGTAATTTCATTCATTTTATCTATAGACCATTATCTATAGATACAAAAAAAATTAAAACCGTTGTATCTATAGATATTCTCTTAAATATTAAAAAGAATTTGTAATATGCTATTAAAATATTTTGTAGATTAAAAGATATTAAAGAGGAAATTAGTATAACAATTCTTTTTGTATTTGATATTATATTATTATATCTTTTATATAAAATTTTCTTGAATTTTTTTTATTATATTTTTTTTTTTTTTATTATTTTTATTATTATTTGATTTTGAAAATGTTTTAATTTTATTATTGTAGATACAAAAATAAAATGAAATGCTAAAATAATATATTGGTTAAAATTAATTTTATTTCTTTAGAAATATTTAAAGAATTTTGATTAGAAATACAGCCACAAAATAAAACAATTTCAAAATGATTGGAAAATTTTGTTTTTTTATTTTTATTTTTTAACAAGGAAAATATTAAAAAAGTTTTAAAAACTTTGAAATTTAAAATTAATTTTTAAGATATTTACAATTAAAAACGAATAAAATTAAATATAATTTTACAATATTTAGTTGGGTTGGTAAATAGGAAATTAGCCTTGAAAAATTTTAATTTTAGTAATTTGTATAATAGATTTTCTTTTACAGAGTTATTAAGTAACGTTTTTTTACGAAGGAATGGGAAGCTCGAAAGCCAGCAATTGAAAGTGGGTGAAACGATGATTCTTTGACTAGTGTGCGACTTTAGCACAACAACACCACACCCTTTTTAATTTAAACTTTAGGAGAGAACCTGTGATACAAATGTACTGTTTGGTTACAGGAATAGGAATATGGAAGGATTAGGGATTGTAGTGGATTAGGGATTTCTGAATTACGGGGGATCGGGAAGTTTGGGATGTTTGGAAGAAATATGTTAATGTTGTTCTTAAATTTAGCTAAATCATACATATTTGATGGAATATGGTTCCATAAATTTGATGGGTGCATGACAAACGGATTTCCATAAGCTGTGTTATTTAATTCTCATCTTTATAGTGACATCTTTTGTTAAATCTAATGAGACAAAACTGGCTAGAGACTTTAACTGGCTTTTGTTAAATCTAATGAGACAAAACTTGTGTAAAATGTGCAACATAGACTGGATAGTACAAGGCTAATTCAAATTTTTCAAAATTATAGGTTAATGAATGCATGTCCTAGAAGAGTGGTGGTTTTATGACTAGCTGAAAAATAATAAAATCTTAAGCTTACCTTTAGTAAAATTACTTTAGCAAGTTAAAGTAATTTTCTATGTTATATTGAAATTAAAATCAAATAGCATTTGTAAGATTTAAAACTTTAGAAAATTTTTCCATATGCACAAAGTCCTCAAACGTTCGGTTCCTTCAAAAATTTTTTAATTTAATTGCCCAAAATTGGTGAATTTTTACGTTTTTGTTTTTGAAACTTTTTTTTTCTATATCTTGTATGGACATATAGTATTTCAGATTTTCTAAGTTTATATTGCCGTCTGTTATTATGATATAATAGGGGGACATGATTATGACTTTGAATATATTTATATTTGTCTAAAAATATGAAATGTTCAATAGATTTAAAGCCGACGATCAAAGCCTTTTGAATGTGCTTCGCTTTGTGGTAGAATATATGTGATATCAAACAATTTTCTGGAGTGTTTTTGACTTTGGTCGAACTCGGGTTCTCTGTTTATATTGCTACAAACTCTTAAACACTTTATTTCGAATTTTCTAAATGTTTCCATTAAGCTTGCGATAATTTTATATCATATTAATTTTCCTACTTATATCTATTTCATTCAAAGCGCCTAATAGTATGCAAGTTTGTGTTAAATTTTTTTTAATACAATTGAAGGTCTTGCAAACAGTTGATGTAAATACAATTAATAAGATTATTTTAAACTATAACAGCCATGGAAGCCGATTATTTTTGTAATATTAGGAAATCTAATGTGTTTTCTAATAATAATAATAAATAAATAAATGGATTTATGTTCAAGAAAATGAATATATTGTAAATTACCTTCCCCATTTAAAATCCGCTTATATTTCCATTCATCTTCAAATCTTAATTATTTTTTACAAAAATTCATATGGCATTAAACAAATTTAAAGAATATTCAAAAATTTAATTTTTGATTTTTTTAAATATTGGTTCAAAATCAAAAGGATTTTGTTATTATACTAATGAGAAAATTTCGTTTGATTCTCAATTTATTTTTATATTTTAATTTTGATTTTCATTAATTTTGATTCTTTAATTTTATCACCCATTACTAGTTGGTTTTTCCTCATCCTTTTGCTCCATGTATATAATATAGATTTCTATGCACAAATTTATCAGTGAGGAGGCTCATCATTGAGGAAATGAAATGTTTAACCTACTTCCGAACCTTTTACACTTTATACCAAACCCCAGCTAATTGTATTAAATTTATTCGGTTGTATAACTTCGCCAAAATATATGCAATAAAAGTTGATCGAAGTTGAATTTTAGTGCTCTCAGTGTAAACATCGCACTAGTTGAGATTTTTATTGAAAGCATTACTTTCCCTGCTTCTATGAACACCCCGTCACTGATTATATATATATTTCTACATATTTACATATAAATAAATTTAAATAAATATATGTATTCAATATGGGTGATTATCAAAAAATGTATACATTTAATGTCCAATTAAATTTTTTTTTAATCACATAACATCAAATTTTTTAAAAACATTAAATTTTTAAAAACATTTTAATAACATTAAATTTTTAAATATAATTACATAACTTATTCGATTTTTCGTCATATTATAAATTAAAAAATCATTATTAATTTTGTTTATTTAAGAAAACGTTTAATTTGATAATATTTTTCATCAAATTTTACTTTAAACGTGTAAATTATCAGTCCCCTGGCATGTCTTTAAAACAAAATTTGACATGTCTATAAAAATTTTTTCATTTTCAAGAAACATAAGAGAAATCAAAACGACGAAATTAAATGAGAATATGAATTATCTTTCATTCCCTATCTTGTGTTTCTCTTTCTCTTATTTTTTTTTAGAAAAATTCATAATTTTCTTATGTCTCTCAATTACCCTGTGCCTGTTCCGTTCTTACTTAAAATCTATGCAAAAATGAAAAAAGAGAAAAAAAAACAAAAACATCTTTACCTACTGTACAAAAAAATGTCATTTTTACGGTCAGTGCATATTCACTTCTCTTGGTGCGTCTATCAAGTTCTCTAGGTGTTTATAAAAAAATTTTTTATTTGGAACGGAAAATTAATCATTCCCCTGGCAAGTTTTAATTTTTTATTTTAATAAGAAAACATTTTAAATGTTTTCAAATATAATTCATAATGAAATTTTGTACAATCGCCCAAAAGTAAAGTACGCCATATTATGACTTTTATTTAAAAATATTATTAAAATTCCGCTGGAACATCATTCCCCTGTATACCATTAAAAACAACCATTCCCCTGTCAACAAATTATTCCTCTGTTTTCAAAAAAATTTAAAAAAGGCAAAAAAAATAAGAAAACTATTGCGTTCCACTTTTAGACATGCATAAAAAACTTTCTAATTAAAAAATAAATTAGTTTTATTTATTTTTAAAGATTTTAGTGACTTGTCCATTTTTTGACATATAAATATATAAATTTTTTGATAATCACCCATATACTTTCCCCTTTAATTTTATTAAAGTTCAATAAATTCTATTATATAATATAAAAGCACATACTACAGCTATTTTGTCCAAATCAAAATCTCTACAAAAAAAAAAACAACAAAAACAAAAATAATAATCAGAAAAAAAGGACATAAACAAACACTTTTATGTTAAATTTTTGTGCTACTATAGATTTTTTATTTTTATTATTTTGTTTGTTTTTTTTTTTTTTGATTATTTGTGTAATCCTTAATAGGAAATACTATATACAAATATATAAATTAAATGTAATAAATGTGTGTGTGTGTATGTGTGGTTATTGTGTTTGATTGTTTATAGTTCTTCATATATGTAACCAAATTTATTTTGTTTTTCTTTTGATTGTTTTTTGTTTTTTTTTTGTTTTTTTTATTACATAATACAAGCAAGCGTCATTTCTGTTATTTATTTTATTATTTTATTTTTTGTTGTAGTTGTTATTGTTTTTATTTTATAGATTTCCTTTTTTTTCGAATATAAATTCGAAATACATATTCGAAATATAATACAGTAAAAATGGAAAAATAATCCTGGCAAACAAACAAAAAACCGAAATCTATAGATTTCTACAATATATTTAACGGAAATATAAAAATAAAAGTTACAGTAATTTTTTTTTTGTAAGTATATGTGTATATAAAATTTTTTTTGAAAAAGTGTTGGTGTAAATAAAAACAATAGAACAATAGAAAAACATATAAAGAAAAGGCTGTTAGTTATTTGATATTACTTTAATGTCAGTTTTTTTGTTGTTGTTGTTGGTTTTTTGTGTGTGGGGAAGAGTTTTTTTTTTTAAATTGCTACTCTGATATGTCAATGTTTTGAATTGTTTTTAAATAGTGTTGCCATGTTGTATTTGAAAAATATTATAATAATAAAGAATATTTAACTTTTATTAAAATTAAATGATGTATCAAATGTGATAATGTAAAAATATTAAATATATTTTGGAAATGTGGGGTGTTTATAGAAACCCTACAGACGAAAATCGGATGATGAATAAGATAATCTAGAGCTTTTTTATTATATCAAATGATAGGTAACATATTTGTTTAAATGTCGAGAATGAATTATTAAAGATTGAAGGCTTAAATTATCCCAACCAATGGCGGGTATAAATTTTCATTTCGGCAAGAGTTATGTTTGTCTAAATATCAACATATTTTAAGTCCCAGACTCCTATTTTGAAACAGTGAGGGAGCTTATAGAAATCCTACAGACAAAAGTCAAATGAATGATACGATGATCCAGAGCTTCTTTGTTATATTATTAAATATTAGATAACATATTTATTACAATTCGTAGAATATATCATTAATAATTTAAGGGTTAAGTTATCCCAACCAATTGCAGATGTAAATTTTCAAGGGCAGTATATGTGTTAACTTCCAACAGTGTCATAGACTTCCAAAATTTTTAAAATTTATTATTAGACAACATTTTATTAATATAATGTCATATTTTTAAATTACAACGAGTATTTTCAAAAGTATCCTAATTCTTGCACTGTACATATTTAAAATGTAAAATATTTAACTAGTTTCTATTGCTTCAATTAATTAATTAATACTTAACTTCCGTGTTTGAGAGAGTAAACTGACTCTAGACTTACCTGAAAATAAAAATAAAAATCAAATTAGTTTAGATTTTAATTACAAGTTACTTTTTAAATGATATTATTAAATTAGTAAATAGATAAACATGAAAATTTATATATTGACAAGTTAATTCAAGTATGTATACGAAAACTAAAAATTTTTAACCTTTAATTTCTACTGGTTGACCATGTAAATATATTACATCCTTTTCTAGTCCTCTGTCTTAGCGATTGTGCTACCTTGTAGTCCATTAAAAATATTCTTTGTATGACTTCCCTACTCTTATACTTAAGTATTATATTGCAAAGGGGATTGAGGTGTTTGGTGGTGTGGTCTGAAATTTCGGTTTAGTATACCTTCTTTTTACAAAATCTAATTTTAAAAAATCTCGCTTAGAAAATCTAGTTTTAGAAAATCTTATTTTTAGAAAATCCTTTTTTTTTATATTCTGAAAAAATGCTGATAAAAAACTGAAAAAGCTGATTTTTCAATAAAAACCGAGATTTTCTAAAACGAAATTTTCTAAAAACGACATTTAAAAAAAAGACTTACTAAACCGAGATTATGTAATGCTCTCGGTGTTTGGGAATTCATTGCATCTAGAAGTTCAGATGGGTTTTTTTTTTTTTTTAACTAATAAGCCTGTCTGTACCATAGGTACATGTTGGAACAGGGAGTCATATTGTATTCGTGTTATTAGACTTAATCTTAATGAATTCCGTATACAATTTAAAAATGAGATAGTACTAGGCCTTACAACATGTAGAAACGTCTTAGATTTTCAATAGATTCAATCCTATTTTTGTTTATATTGTAATATTTTGTGTTTGAGTTAAATGGTTTTCTATATCTGTGAGTTTATTATTCAATTAAAATATTTGTTTATATTTTGTATTTGTTTAGATGGTTATATTGATGTATTTTTTATTGAGGATATATAATTTTTAATTACTGACTAAGCCATTAATTTGAACCCAATGACGAATGGTAGCTGAGTCGAGTCGAAAACCAAAAAAGTTTTTCGCTTTGACTGGAATTCGAACCCGGGTCTTTCGCATAAAAGGTTAGCACTCTTACCAATGTGCCACCAAGCCGTTAAATTGGAAGCCGCATATTATACATAGAACTTAATATTATTCAATCTTCTTAACGAAACAATCAACAATCTTTGGCAACACTGTAATATATTTGGCAACTATATTTTAATTTTGAACTTAGTTCTTTTCAAGAATTATTTCTTTCAATTGTGAATAAGCGAAAACAATAAAAACCAAAAACATATATATATACATATATGTATATATATATATATATATATATCTATTGTCATTTGATAGATACAAGATATTAAGAATAAATACTTAACAGAAGAAATAAGAAGATAAACAAGATAAAGGGATATTTTATGCAATAAAGAAAATAGGAAAATAATGAAAAGTTTTTTTTTATCACAAATCTAATAGAAAATACATAATTTTCTTAATAATAAAAAAAAGTTTGTCTTAAGAAATTTTTTAAAAATTAGTTTTGTTACAAAAATGATGGTTTATATATTTATGCTATCAATTAATACCATTGACCTCTTATTTGTTATTTTTAATGCTGGTGTTTTTTTTCTTGAAAAGTATCAAATTTTCTATTCTTTTCATCTATTTCTGTATTATCTATTTAAATTTGTCTCTGTTCAACTAATCTCTTGTTTTTTCTTTTTCTACTTTTAATTATAATTCTTTTTTCTTGGACTTATGAACTTTGTGACTTGAATTGATTCATATTATATTCAAAAACATTTATTTAATGTACAGTGGTACACTGTTTTATACGTGTCCTTCACACTGTTTTTTGTTTACAGAAATTTAAATAATGTGTACAATATTTGGTTTGGTCCGGGGAAGTGATAAGACACAATGAGCTTCCTAATATTGAATCAATTCATGTAATACACCACTTGGCTTATAGTCGGAAACAAAATGGAGAACCATAAGGCCTATTTCGGAAATAAACCTTTTGCCTATATTAATATTTTAGTTTCAGAGGAATTTTTCCTGTTTTCTAAAGGATTTTGAAAAGTTCTTTGTTAAAAGTGGTAAGATTTGGCTAAGGATGTGGGTTTAGGTTTTTTTAAAACTCAGCCTCAGAATACTTCTCCATCAGTTTCTCAAATCTCTTAACTGTGGAACTAACATCTTTATATTGGGTTGAAGCTACCATCTGTAGCTATGGTTTCCCTGATTCTTATTTTATAATCAGACTATAGTTTATTGCATGAGACATAGTTACGAAATGGTTACTTGGACAAGATTCACTGGAAAATATTAATATTTATCCAAAATGATGTTGCCTAAGATGATATGCAGAAGCGTACGGGATGGGGAGTTATGAATTATGTAGAATGAAAAAGAATATTTTTAAGAATATTGTGAAAGAAGGTATTAAGGATCTTGTTGCTTTAGTATGTCATTCATATTAGGTATATGAATAGGCAACTTTGATGGAAGAATTTCTTTTTTTTGGGAACTGAGGAGAACAATTACACCTGAACCGTAGAATTTGTTTGTGTCAAGAATTTTCAAGATTTTCGTCATTGGCTTTTTAGTTCAGTGGAAATCAATACTGCGCACAGTTGAATTTCTTCAGTAGGTATGTTGAATTGCATGTTAAAGTTACTCAATATGATGAACAGCATGTTGAAGTTACTCAGTTTGATGCTGATTAAATTCCACAATTTTGTTAAATTTATAAACAGAATGGTGGAGGTGATTTTCATACAAAAGAAGATCCATCTTAGGTAAACTTTCGATTTTAAGTTAAACAATGGTTCTGGATAACTGAATCAAATCCGTTATACACTAGATACATATAGTGAATAAAATTTCAACTTTCTTATAAAAAGAATGGCTTCCGAAAAATACTTAATAGGTATAGAGCATTGAATCCCATCTCCTCCGTACCTACATAATCAACACTGTTTTATTTTAACATCATATACATAAAATATACACAAAATTGGCATAAAATATAAAATATAATACAATATATCCAATATAATAACAATAAAAATACTAATAATAACTATAATTAGTTTTTATATTTTGTTTTTTATTTTTCTTAATTATTATGACAAGAGCAAAAAACCAAACAAAAAATTAGGTTACAAAATGTTTGTAGTAAAATTAGTAGTAATAGTAGTAGTAGATGTAGTAGTTGTTGTTGTAAAAATATTGTAAAAACCAACAAAAACAAAATTAATATCAATCAAACAATAATGTAATTATCAACTTTTATAATAAACAAAAATAAATAGAAATACACACACATATTATAATATAATGTAATTATGAATGTATATGTACATACACTATACAGCTATACATATGAATATTGAATTCCCATAATTTATTATGGTTGGTTAGAACCACAACAAAACAATAAAAGTGTAAACTAGAGATGACATCTTTTTCATTATGTCAGGATATTTTCATTATATGAAGACACGTCTATACATTTACGTTCAATAACTTCTCACACGTCCATTTTTTTTGTTCAGAAAACTGAAAGAAAAGTTAATAAACTTTAACTTTAATTGAATAGATTTGTAGTAATTAGATACAGAGGTTTCATAGAATATTAATACAAAGTTAATTATTATCAACTATAACATAATGTGATTATCGTATATTATTCAAAGCTATTGTGAATTGTTGTGGTATTTATTGTGAATAATTATTATTGAATTAATGAACATTGTGTTTTGTTTCATGTCAAACTCAATACTTGTAGTATATGTGGTAGTAATGTTTTAGTACATGTTTGAATAGTTTATTAGTTTCCCCGTCATGGTGATTCCTCGCACTCTATCTGTTTGTTTAAAAATCTTCCATTCTGATTTGACGAAACCAAATAATAATGGAGAAATAAATAAATCTTTTAAAATCTTTTTATGATGTATCTCTCAATAAAAATTTTGCAGTCTAGTGATATTCTAGAAAAATAATTTTTCAGGTTATTAAGACGAAGTTCTTTGGATTATTAAGCATAGTCCTTCCTTCAGATGCTAAATCTTCAAATTCTTCGGCTGATGTTCTACATTTCGATGACTTTTGACCTATTGAACTTTCAATCCCAAGGACAGGAAAAATTTGTAAATCTTTCTAATGCACCTCAAGGTTTTAAATCACTGTTGGATGAAAGCTAACTTTTTCTCGAGGGATAGTCGCCTAATTTTAAAATTCTTCAAGTTATAGATTCAAAATTTTTAAAGAGGTTAGGAGGCATTCGTATGGAATATAAGTTCATAATGTTTTGTTTGCAACCCCTTTTTTCGCAGCTATAGAATGATAACCAAAATTCAAAGAGCTTATTAATATCTCTATCATTCGATAGCCTTTCTGTTTGTTCAACAAAATCAAAAACTTGTCTCGTACTCCATTTTAAAAATTTTAAGTCTTCGATGTTAAACATTAAAATTCTTTCTTCGGGTTATTAAGTCGAAGTTCTTTAGCTTAATAGTTAAGCAATCCTATCTTCCGATGCTTAATCTTCAAAATTTCTAAATTTTCAAGTGAAGGTTTCCGTCTCGAACTCTTTTAGACTTCTTCTCTTTGAACTCCTAAGTTCTTCTACTTAATTTTTCTATCTGAAAATTTAACGTTTAAATAGCAAGAAATTTGTAAATCTTTATAGTCCAGTTTAAAGTTCTAGTTTACCACAAATTTGGTGAAATAAAAATTTTTCCTGATGGAAAATCATCGGATTTTAATCATGAGAGGTTTAACCGTTATATTATTCTCCTAGCTATAAAATTGTAAAGGAAAATCAATGATGAAAATATATTCTATCCTTATGTTTTTGTCCACTTAAATTTCGAGTCTTTTGAAGAAAATAATGTAACGGTTAAACCTCTCATGGCTTCTACCGTTACATTTTCGGTTATTTAAACTTATTTTCTTACTAAATTACATTATTAGAGTTTTTATTTCATTTAAAAATTATTTGTTAACAAATATTGATAGATGCGTATGTAGTATGTGTTAATAATAATTCTTTGTTTTACTCTCTTGTTTCTAAGAAATGGCTTGAACGGCACATAAAAATAACAGAAAATTAACTTTAACTCTAAATAAATTTTTTTCTAATTTACTTGGAGCACTCTTTAGGATGAAAATTTATTACTATGCTTCAAAATTTAATATTATGTTAAACTATAGTGTTAAACTATATGTAGCAATAAAATATTATATAACTCCTAGTTTTTCATTATGTTTTTTTTATTAAAAACTTTATTTTTTAAACTAGAGTCTATAAAAAAAATTATTAAAAACTTAGTCTACTTTAAATTCTAGTTATTAAAATTATTATAAACCTATTTTATTTCTTTGTATAACTAATTAACCTGTGTTTCTTTAGATTACACAATATGTTAATAATAGAAATTGTCTGGATTCTGATTGTAGATTAAAAAGAAGAAGATAAGAAACTCTTTTGATGTGAGGTAGTTAAGACAAAGTTGCAAGTTGATGGGAATTAGTTATAAGACAAGGAGTGGTAAAAAAAAAGAGGAAGCAAGAAAAATTTGTAAATTGCAATCAAAAAGTATATTCTAATTAAAAATTAATTGTAAACTTTGTAAGATAGTTGTTATTTTTTCATTTTTTTCCAAGTTTTCTTCAAGTTAATCTTTTATCGCGTTTCTTATCTGAAATTCTTTTTTTTTTGGATTTATAAAAACTTATCTCTGTTTACATTCTGAAGAACATTGAACTATTAAAAATGGAAGGAAGAAACTATTAACTATTAATGCCAATTAATGTTAGGTGCGATTAAAAAAACTTAAAAACGTTGTATTATTACCCAAGACTTATGCTATTTTTGAGCTTCTGTCTTTGCAATATTTTCAATTAATTTTTTTCTTAAAGAGTTTAAAGGAGAGATTAAAATCGAAATACTGATTTTTGGCTTTAGCTCCTAAGAGGACTATTCCAATTTAAAATTGATATAGGATGTTTTCCGACTCCTTTTATCCTAGAATTTCTGTTAATAACAAAATCATAAGACTATACCTAAAATTAGACGCGAATTACCCAAACTGCAAAAGAAAACATTTAGAACATGAAACCATAAGTTCTGCAATGGAATCCCTAAGCTATTTAAGTACGAGGGAAATCTAGAGCTGTGCTTTATTGCAATATCATAAGACTATACCAATTAGACGCAAACTGCCTAAGCTTCAAGAAAACATCTAGAACATGAAACCAGAAATTTTACAACGGAAATTCCAAGCTATTTGAAGGCGACTGAAATCTAGAGCTGTGCTCATTCGCAATATCCCAATTCACAAAACTAAAATCCTATAAGAATCTAATAGTGTACTTCTTTTCTAAAGTATTAATGTTGATAGATATTATAATGTGATTATATTATAAAAGTGGAGAGGAACCAAATTCTGAGAAAACACCTGGTAAATTTAACCAGAGGGATCTGAAGACGAGTCGATAGTATTGTTTCTAATCTCAAATCAAAATTTTATGAGCGAAAATAAAGACGGATTAACCAAACTCTGAAAAAACCATACAAGAATCTGTTCTTTTAAGTTTTCTTAAAATCTCTTAAGTTATCCGACGACAAGGTTCATACTGCTGTATGGACAAATAATACTGACAGAGCTACTGTATAATCATCAAGAGTAATAGAGAATGTTTAACGAAGATTGAAGAGGCTTGATGATCAACCCGAATAGAGTGCGTCGGAATTTTCAGCTGTTATGAACCACAGCTAAGCAGAAAATAATTTTATAAACTCCAAAAACAGTTCTAATTAAATAAATTCCTTTATTTTACTTTTCAATTGAAATTTAAATTATTACAACTATTTCTTATTAAATTTGAATTCTAATTAACAAACAATTGAAGCAAATTTCCATCTTTGAAAACTTTAGAGTTACTCAAAATATTTTCAACTTTTAAATTTCTTTTTTATATTTTTTTAGCATGCAACAAAATAAGCAAAACATTCCATTTCCATTGTTTTGGGGTAAAACTTTTCTAAATTTCATTTGTAAACATTTAATTTTTATATAATATTAAATTTTCTGGAATTTTAATAGAATTTAAATAAACTAACTTTAACTCCCCCAAAAACAGAAAGTTCTTTCAAAAAAAATCTGATCCAAAAAAAAGTATAAAAACATGATTTACTTCTATAGATATATTTAAAGCCAAATTAACATATTCAACTTCTTCTTCTAGAACTTCTTCAAAGATTAGTGTTCAAAAAACCTAAATAATGAAAATATAATCAAAATCCTAGAAAATCTTATGCTAAACTAAAAGTTTTTTTTTTTTTTTTTTTTTCTGTTTTGGATGAAACTTTATACTTATACTAGCTAATACCCGGTGCGCGTTGCTGCGCCTCTTAATGGTTAAATTGAAGTTGATAATACAGCAAAAAGTTAACACAAAAATTACACACGGTTTACACATGTAAATTTTAATATGTATGAAAGCAATCTTTTTAAAAAGATTTTTCTAGGATTATTCTAGTAATTTTTGAAACTTTCTGTAATTCAAAGCAGTACAAACTACTTTCCAAAATTTAACGTAATTTACTTCCAAAAAAATTTTTTTGACTAATCGTAGGACCGACTGTTAACAGGCTTAACTCCATTTTCAAGTTGCTTCAAACATATAAAATTTGAGGTCAACCGGTCAAATCGTTTCTAATTTAGAGTAAAATAACCAAAAACTTTATAAAAAGCTGTTGGGCCGCAATGGGTTAATGGAACTTAACAAAATTTATTTTGGGGCTTTCTTGAAAGCCAAAGCAGAATTTCGTAAAGTCGGACAAAATTTGGACCCAAAATTTTTTTTTGACCAACCGTTGGCCCGACATGGGTTAACAAATTCCAAAACTGTTAATAATGTCAACTCAATTCTTAAGGAGCATCACGTATACAAAACTTGAAGTCAATTGGCCAAACAGTTTCGAACTTAGAGTAAAGCATTGAAAAAACCTATAAAAAGCTGTTGGGCCGCAATGGGTTAATGGAACTTACCAAAATTTTTTTTGGGGCTTTCTTTTAAGCCAAAGCAGAATTTCGTAAAATCGGACAAAATTTGGACCAAAATTTTTTTTGACCACCCGTCGGCCCGACATGGGTTAACAAATTCCAAAAATTTTAATAGTGTCAACTCAATTCTCAAGGAGCATCACGTATGCAAAATTTGAAGTCAATTGGTCAAACAGTTTCGAATTTAGAGTAAAGTATTGAAAAAACCTATAAAAAGCTGTTGGGCCGCAATGGGTTAATGGAACTCAACAAAATTTTTTTTGGGGCTTTCTTTTAAGCCAAAGCAGAATTTCGTAAGATCGGACAAAATTTGAACCCAAAATTTTTTTAGACCACCCGTCGGCCCGACATGGGTTAACAAATTCCAAAATTCCTAATAGTGTCTACTCAATTCTCAAAGAGCATCACGTATACAAAATTTGAAGTCAATCGGTCAAACCGTTTTCATTTTAGAACAAAGAAGTTTAAATACTTGCACCACAGCCCCAACTTGGCGGTCCGTTAGAGCAAAATTTTTGGGCCACGATTTCCTTCCGAACCCAAAAACCTCTATATACAAATTTTCATGAAAATCGGCTGGGCAGTTTAGGAGTCTATTCGCTACAAACAAACAAACAAACAAACAAACAAACAAACAAACAAACAAACAAACTTTCATTTTTATATATATAGATAGATAGATAATGAAGCAATGTAACATTTATGGCTTTAGAAACTATTGTTCAAAAAATAGGAAGTCTACAACACCCAACAAACGAAAAATAAAAAAAAAACTAAAACTAAATCTTAAGATTGAATAAAAATATTTTAGGGGAAACAATTTTCTTTAAACTTATATCCTGTCTTTAATAATCAAATCGTTGTATAAACACATGTGCACACATAGTTATATACAGTAATGGAAACTGTGGGTCTATTGGAATAATCTGTCCTTATTACTGACTATTTTAGTCGGATTCAGTTAAGAGGCTTGGAAATAAATGTCGTCTCAAGCATTATCAAATAGCACCACACCCTAATATGAAAAGAATGAAGTAAAAGAGCTAAACCATGCCAATTAATTCGTCAGATCGGATATTTCAATAAAGTAACGGAAACAAGAGACCTGCACCACGACGAATTAAGTGAATTACTAATAAAAAAAGCAGTAGTTTAAAAAGGTTTCCCGTTCTATCTGATACAATTTAACTATGTACTCAGCGACGTAACTTCATCAAGCTCAGTTACTTGAAACAGTGGTTTGAAAGACTTAACTTGGAAAGACAAGTGTAGGCAAATGTATTCAGTTTAATTGCGAAAGTGAAGGAGCCTAATTTTCAGAAATTAGCACCAGACGCATGAAGAAAAAGAGGTTAACCAAGTGTAAAAAACCTTCTGTTCGGACATTTTAATAGGATAATGGGAAGAACACTCCTGCGCTATTAAAAGTTAAACAATTACTAATACTAAATACAGAAGAAAGGCGAAAACCTTGCTCTCTGATATAATTTAGCTTTGGAAGAAACATAGTTAAAAACGAATAACGAAGAACATTCGGTTTTTATGGTAAATCAGTTGTGTTGAATGGATACGAATCTCGGTTCGTAAAGCACTTATCTACCAATGTGTCCACTTCACGTAAAGCACTTATCTACCAATGTGCTACTAGTATTGTTAATAAATGTCAAAAAGTAACAACAATACTTAAATACGGCTTTTACCTGAATTTGTTTCAAAAGGAGATATGTGTTCTCTCAATTCAAAGAAACCGACAGTACGTATGTAAGGTAGTACCAAGAAGAAGAAATGATAATGATTTGGACCAAGCCTCGGCAAATGATCCAAGACTATAGTTCCACTAATGAGTCAAGAGTGGAAATCTCACAAAAAAATGGTAAATATAATTACTCAGCGCTATTTTGTATTTAGTTTTCAGTTATCTAACATTTTTTCGGATTGACTCACGCATGACACAGGAATAACCCAGGCCATATTTTATGTTTATTTTTTATTAAGTTTGAATTCTTAATCACTCTAGATTAATTTCTTAAACATTTACTTATGGGTTTTTTTTATTTTGTGTTAAAAGAAGGTTTCCCATTTCTGGTATCATCAATTAAACACTAAAATAATGTTTTACTTTTTGTTACTTCCCTATCCACTTCCCTTTTTGAAGACTACCAAAAAATATCTACTAGTTTTTAGCACATTTTCAAAAAATTTTGTAAAAATGTGCCTATATAGTTTCACTCTGTCCGTCCGTCTGTCCGTCCGTCCGTCCGTCCGTCTGTCTGTCTGTCCGTATGTTTACAAAAACTTTTACATCGTTTGAAATAGAGAAAAGAAATTTTAACCGCGAGTAGGTATTACAAAAAAAATAATTTCGTAGAAGAATTTTTTTCTGTAGCCCCACCTGTTACGGAGCTGCAGCCCCACCAAAGTTCGCAAAAGCCCTATATTTAAATTGTTATAACAAGAGTTCTATTAAGTGTATTTTCAATTTGAAAACGGCAAAAGATAGCTGGTTTTATAAACTTTATAAATTTTTAAAAGACAAATATTTAGGGTTGCCATACGGTACTAAAATTTACCATTATGCAAAACTCAATTTTTGCAAAATTTTTGGCCCTACATATCTTCTAAACGGGTTAAGCTACGGTCTTGAAATTTTGGGAGTAGTTAAATCCTTAGAAATAAGTAATAGTCGTTTAACAATTTTTTTTTGTCACGTCCCCTGTATTGCAGCTTTAAGGGCCCGAAAATTGAAATTTTGCTATTTTTAAACACCTGTAACTTGAATACCTGTTCAAATTTTTTTTTTTTGATTTACAAAATTTAAAGCTCTTTAATTATATTTCAATATGTGTCAAAGGTTTTTCTTAATTTTGAAGGATGACGAAGCTGCAGCCCCCGCAAATTCCAAAAAAGCGCTATATTTAAATTGGTATAATAAGAGTTCTGTTAGGTTTATTTTCAATCGAAAAACGGTAGAAGAGAGCTGCTTTTATAGGCTTTACAAAAATATGTCGCTGTAATGTATAGGGTTGCCATATAGTACTAAAATTTACCATTATGCAAAACTCAATTTTTGCAAAGTTTTTGGTCCCACATACATTCTAAACGGGCTAAGTTAGGGTCTTGAAATTTTGGGAGTAGTAAGATCCTTAGAAATAAGTAGAAGTCGGTTAACAAAATTTTTTTGTCACGTCCCCTGTTTAGCAGCTATAAGGGCTCGAAAATTGAAATTTTGCTATTTTTAAACACCTGTAACTTGAATACCTGTTCAAATTTTTTTTTGTTAATATACAAAATTTGAAGGTCAAACATTATACTTTAACATATGTTAAAAGATTTTTTTTAATTTGAAAGCGGTTCTTTATATTGCAGAAAGTGTCTCTCAGGTTTAACCAGTTTTGCTTAAATAGTAAAATTTTGAGTAAAATTCCAAATTTTGGTACGATTTACAATTTAATTCCTTGAACCTAAAAAAGTTGTGGGAAGGGGAGTAGTGAGGAGTATATCCTTGATAAATTGGGCAAGCTCCCCATAGAGGAGCTATTAGGACTTAAAAATTTACTGTTTCTACAAGTAGTAACTTATTCACCAACGTATATATTTCTTAAATTAAACGTTAACATTGAAGTTTCAACATTATATTCCGATAAAATACTCAGTATGAAACACTATATTATTTTGAAAATGTGCTTTTTTGAAAACCCTTGGTTTTTTTCATCACTTGTTTTTTATTTTTTTTACATTTTTCCTATTGTATTAAAAACCATTTCCTTATTTAATTCCTAACGTTTCCTTCTTAATTTCCCTATCTTTACAACATTTGTAATTCAAAACAGAATTTTATAAAATAAAAAAAAAAATAAAAAACAGAATAAACAGGAAAACTTTCTTTCTAAACTTCTAATTTTTGGGTTTCTTCATTTTATTTTTTGCTTTTATTTGATTCTTAACAAAATAAGGAACGAGGGTGCAGTTGATAGGCATGTTGAAGGGCATCTATTGTCAACATTTCTTTCTATATTTTATTTGCTCTATATGGTCTTTCGAATATTTTATATACAAAAATCAAAATACTTAACATTTTGTACGAGTATAAAAGAGATGACAACTGAAATCAGAATGAAATGAACTTAGCTGAACTACCAAAAACAAACAGAAGCAAACTGAAGAAGAACTCAGTTTGGGGAACAGAAGAAGAAGTAAAAAAAACAGTTTTTTTTTTTATTTTTATGAAGCGGCAAAAGTTTTTCTATTAAATTAACGTAAAAATTATTCATAACATGAGGTCAGAGCGTAGGATCAGGCTACATAAAAGTTCCATTGAATATCTAATGTAGTTGGGGGCATTCTAGGAGTTGGGGAAAAATGTTTCATGTTTTTGGAATATTTTTTTTAGAAATTATCATTACGATTATTATTAAAACATTCAACATAAATATTCTTTTTTTTTATTTAGATACATTTTTGTATCTTAAGATAAATGTACATAGTATGTTTATAACTATACATATATGTATAATAAAAAAAAAAAGAATATAACATTTGACCAGAATAATATTAACTTAGGTCTATTACAGAACTCTCAACTAAAGTAACAACAACAAAAACGCAAGCAATAAAGTGTAGGACGATTATAATAATAATATTGGAACGACTTCATTTATGATGTCTTGTTTTTATTATACAGCCATTATAAAATTGTATGTACAAAGGGATTTAAAAGTTATATTAGCATTTGCTTCAATGTTGAAATAGTATTTTCTTAATTAATTAGATCTTCCCTAAACTAAAAAAGGTCGAGGAGTTTCGCTACAGGATTCTTAAATACAAGCAGCAGCTACAACCTGATCACCGCAAAATTAGCTTTTCTTAAAAATGATCTCCATGTTTCTATGAGAGTTAGAATCGATAAAAACGTACTGGCAAAGCTTCAATTCTTTAGTAATGCTACTAAGTGGAGCCATCTTCGAAACTCTATTTCCGGAAAAAGCATTTGCACAATTCCAACTGCACAATGACCGGGAAGAAAACACGTAGAAGGGATAATTGGAATGGGAAGAAGAGGATCAAACCGGGAGGGTTAATGTTACATTCCCAGAGGAACTCAATTTTAAATACAATCAATAGCTACAACTAAATCACCGACAAATTAAAAAAATTCTTTGTTAAAGATTTGCTTGATTTTATTTCGGAGGCTCAATGACTGGGCATTAGAGACGAAGAAGGGATAAGAAACTGAAGAAGAGAATTAAATGGAAAGGATTCAATTTACAGTTTCCCAAAACTGATATTGTTTGAAAATTTTAGCCAGTGGAACTCATTTTTAAATACAAGCAGCAGCTATAAGTGAATCAGCGCTAAACTTATAGGAATTTTTTGCGAGAAATTAACTCCATTTTCCTATAAAATCGAGGAAATTTTGAAAGAGTCCTGGCAAAACTTTAATCCTGTAGTGGTTCAATTAAGTTGAACCACCTTCGGAGCTCGATTATTATAATAAACACTTGAACCGTTTGAACTGTACAGTAATGAAACAGTAGGGACAAGGAAGGGAAAAGAATAAGAAGAAGAGTATTAAACAGGGAGTTAAGAAGAAGGGTATAAAGTTTTGTACATCTTCTGAATTTTTTTTAAACTCTCATAAAATGCTACGAACTATTAACTACATTAATCTTACATTGAAAGGTTGGTAAATAGTTTTCAATAGAGATAAGTAAATCATACCATAGAAATTTTTGACAGGAATTTTTATTTTAATCGTCGAGGAATTTTAACACATCCTGTAGAATTAAACTCCAAATAACTTAAATATGATGAAAATCTAAAAAGAAAATCAAAATTATTTTTATTTTTCTTGATTCACATAAAAATATTAAGTTTATGATATTTTTATTTTAGATATTTTACACCTCCCCGCCTCCCCACCACCCTTTAAACCAATATCCCGACATTCCCGATAAGGGTTTGTCATTGCCTTAGATCATCATCATTTTAATCAATATTATGAATTATATGTTACATTTTGAGTCTCAACTCAATAAATATACATTTAGGTGAATGATAGAACCTTAAAATAGTTATGAACTTAAATTCAATTCCATTTTTATTGGGCGTGTTATATATGTTACTTAATCTTAATTGAAAGACAACTTTATTAGTTATTACATAAAAAATTATCAATTCTGTTTCTCTTTTTGATTATTTCATTGGAAGTCGTCATCATCTATAATATAGTATTAAATCATAAATGACTGATTAGTTTTATGTTAGATGGAATAATATTTATACATAATATATTGTTTATTTTTTAATAGAAAGGGGCCAAGGAAGTGCTAACAAAATAAAATATAAATCATTTGAAAAGTTGGAGTAGGAACTTAATAATAATAAGTTCTAATTAAGTGTAAATAAAAACACAAAAATTTAATAATTATATTGATTAATACTTTGTTTTTATTACAACCACGTATATTTATTTATTTATTTTATTATTACATTATTAAGTAAACCCAAAAAATATATTTTCATAATGTAATTAATAATTTTTTTTGATAAGTAATCAAAATAGTTGTGTTTATTTGTATTTAGAAAGAGGAAATTGTAAATTGAATTCATAACAAGATTGCTTAGTTATTGTAAAGATATTATTGCTTATCTAGTAAAAATAATTATTAATTACACGTGTACCTAGTTATAATTGGTGAATTCAATAGTAAAAAATATTAAATAAGAAATTTAAGCTAATTATGAATTGGGTTTTGAGAGTTGAATGATTAATAATCAAGTGTAGAGTCGAGAGACTACTCGGATAGGGATAGGATTACTGGAATACTAGGATAAGGTAAAAATTGCTTGTTAAATAAAATTCTAGCTTGAGGTAATAATGAGGTTATGATAACACGCTGTTCGCACGCTGTGAAAATGTGATATTCAAGGCCTATTGCTTTCCTTAATCCATAGTAGCGCTTCTTTAATCTTAACTCTAAAACTTTTGTTTCTTAATCATCATCGTCATTTTCCTAGCACCGAAATTACTTTAGGATATGCTTCAAAAAAGATGCATAATTCGATTATTTTTAATATTTCTATGAATTAGCCTTATCTCACGTGACAAAACACTTGAGGACTTTAAAATAGCGCTTAGGATACTAAAGGCGTCAAAAAGTCACTTGAAATATATAGAGCAGCTTTTACTTAAAAGTTGAAGAGCTACAGTTTAAATATCCCTGAAATAGACAAAACAAGTTTCATCATATTATGATATAAGGTATCACCCTCTCCGAACCCTATAAACTACTGTATGTTAGTGGTCATAGTATGTCCTGAAAGTTGAGTTAAAATCTCTATAAAATGCTTCTGTATTCATTTCGATCCATCGCTATGTTTACCAAATCACCAATATTTGATTTATCTGTCCAGTTCCTGATGTTGCATAGCCATGACATTTTTTTTCGGCCAACACATCTTTTACCTTCAATTTTTCCTGGTACGATAAGCTGTAGTAGTTTGTACTTCTGACCTTGCATCACATGCCCAATATATGCTGTAACATTACAATTTTGCTGGTTGGATTTAGGGTGGCGTGTGGCAGTTATTCGATCCACAACTCTGATTCCTCTCAAATTTCAAAAACATAAAGGAAGCAGGATAAAAAACCTTGCATTAAATTTCTTAATATTTTTTATCGAAAAAGTAAGGTCTTTCAAAACCTTGTGATAGGTAAACAAACCAACACTCTAATTCATTTGAAAATTCATGGACGTAATGGAAAAATCGTTGTACAAAATTTCAGAATTCTATCATTATTAATTTTTAAGATATGCTTTTCAAATTGTGTGGAGGTGTGTTTGAGATACGAGAACAACCATTTATGTTATTCCTCATTCGAGAGAGTTTATCCGTTTAAGGAGATAATTGGAAAAGTTCACAGCATTATTGTAACTTACATCTTGGAATAGTTTAGAAATTGAATAGAAACTTTTCTGTAGCGAACCAAACCTCGTAAGTCTTAAAACACTTTTCTTGTCCCCTAAAAGTATGCAATTTTATATCAATATCATATTGGAATTATTCGCCATTTATTTCAAATGATTTCTTCTTCAATTCTAATTCAATATTATTCCTTTTTCATATCAAAATAAAGAAATAAAATTTAGTTATTAAAATTAATATTAGTTTTATTGGATAATTGGGTAATTATCTATAAAAATACTTTTTCCATCAGAACATATAAAAACATATCATTTGAAAATTAAAAATATAATGGAAACCCAACCAAAATAATTTATTATTTTACTATCAAAATAATTAAAAGTTTAATATACTAAAAACAATAAAGTTTAAAAATATAATAAATCAAATAAAAATGGTTTTAACTTATTATATCATAATATAAGTTGTAATAAAAAATATAAAGTAATTTTATTAATATATCCGTCCGTTAATAATATCTAATGTCAAGGCACTATTAAAAATGCTATATTTTATATCTTTTATATATAGTTTTATTTATATTCTTTTCACATAAATTTGATCCTTTTTCACTTGAAATTTAACTATTTTCAATTTGTAACTATGGAATTTGTCTCAATTTTCTTTCCTTATTTAGTTTCTTTTAAATAATTGAGGACTTCTTAAATCATATCAACTTGACTTCTGAGTCTCAAGATGTAGGACTCAAAAAAGAACAAATCTTAAAAAAAAAGGACGAATGAAGAATTTGAAAACTTCCGATCAATTTAATATGATATAAGTGTTGAAAAATTATTAGTCAACTAAATCTACCAACTATTACACAGTTGCACTGCACTTGACAAATTCAATTGATAGTTACATGAATCCCCATTTAAACTCATCTCAGATTTCCGGGACATTATACACATGCAACAAAACTACCTTGTACCAAATTTCAATTTTCTGATTTTTTTTAATTCCGAAGTTATGCTGACTAGGTCTAAAGAGGTGTGCGAATGCTATTTGAACTACTTTTTTAATTCCACTCAAATTTGAGAAAACAGGACAGAACACTCTTGTAACAAATTTAAATGTTCTATCTTTATCAATTTCGCAGATACTCAATTATTTCTTGGGAGGCGTCTGTTAGGTACCCAAACTACCACTTCAAAATACAAAACTATAATAGAAATAAGACAAAACTACCTTGTTCTAAAATTCTGGCTTTTACCTTTATTTATTACAAAAACATGCTTCTTAGACCTTGGAAGATGTGTGGGAGGTACCCGAACAAGCTTCCCAATTAATCCTAACTTTTTGGAACATAATGGAAACATAAAAGAACACACTTTTACCGAATTTGAAGATTCTATCTTTATTGGTTTTGAAATTTTACTCGTTTAACCCCGAGTGAAAGCTTCCAGAATTCGAATCAATGTTCCGATTCCAATTCCCACCTTTCTGTGTAATTTTTTCTAAGGTATAAAAAGGCGACATTCATTTGAAAATAAACAAACTTGCATGTACAAAGGACCAAATAAAAAAGGACCAAGTTCATGTGAAAAGAGTATATAATACATAATATATTATAGCTATATTTGAATGGAAATTAATGATTTTAATAATATAAAATTTTTTTATAGCAACCATTCCTACACTTTATTACTTTCATATTGTATATGTTTTTAAAATAATAGTATAAGGAAAACATGTGATTATTCTAGAATTAAAACCAAGGTTTTTTTTTTCTATTTTTTAAATAAATATTATTTTGAAATTAAATAATTTTTATTTAAGACTAAATACTGGGTAAATAAAATTTGAACCAAAATAAAATATAAAATAAATTAAAAAAAAAAAATTTTTATATTTTTTAATACTAAATACTTTTAAATTACTTTAGGGCTTTAAAATATAATTGTAAAACAACTATATGAAAAAATATAAAAAAGAAACTGAACTGGATTAAATTTTTTTTTAATTTAATATTTTTTTTTTTTTTTATTCACTTTTTGAAATTAAAATGAATGTAAAATGAATAATATTATTAAATGAAAAGTTTTGTGAATAAGATCTAAAATAAAAAAAAAAAAAACAAAATTAAGTTTATATTCTCTCGCATTGAATTTCAATCTAGGTCATGACGTAATTTTAAAGTAATATACTTATATTTTAAAAAAAAAAACGAACTTATCCTAGTTGTTATCCTTTTTTTTGTTTTTTTTTTTTTTTTTATTCTTACACTCTAGTTTTTATTATAAGTAGTTGTTATTACTTAACATTGTGGTTATATTTTAGATTATACAATACATATATTATACATGTATTAAATATTGTGTATTAAATATATATATATATATATATATATATATATATATATATTACATATATGTATTAAAATATTTTAAATATAATATAAAGATGGTTTTATAAGCTTTTAAAAATTTCATCTCATTAAAATTCAGTTTTTATATTAGATTTTATAATACATAGTATGAAGTATAAGAGCGTGTGTATATATATACATATGTATTATATAAAATGAACTCCCAATATAATACTAATATACCATTTTTCATAAAATTTTTTTATTTTAAAAAAATATTAATGTAGATATAAACTAATTTTCATGATTTAGTAGTTATATCTATATATGAATATATATACACATTAAGTGCCTATATAAAATATATATATATATATATTATAGTATTTTATATGTGTTAAATATATAAAAAATGGCACGTGGACTTTATATATTTTAAAACTAAAATAAAAGTGTAGCCAACAAAATATTCGAGTAATTCATTTTAATTTTTTTTTTTTTATTTTAAAGTTGGTTCATAGTTTTATTTTTTTTTTTTTTTTTGGCTCTTACCTAGATTTATTTCTAAATTATATATTTCTAAATAATGCCAACAGTGAAATCTAATTTATTGGAACTATTTTTCCAAGTTATATATTTTTAAAATTTAATATTAGTTTTAAATTTATTTCTAAAATAAGGATAGAGCATGATAATATCGGATAATTTCGGTCGCTTACAGCCAGTATGGAAAAGCGCACAAATGTCCAGGGAAACAAAATTGAGGATATTTGGAACCTGCGTAAAGACCACCTTAACATATGGAAGTAAAACCTGGTTAGTTACGAGCAACATCACACAGAAACTACAGGTTTTCATTAACAAATGTCTAAGAATAATATGCAGAATATACTGGCCGAACACAATAAGTAACAAGGACCTATGGAAACTTGCCAAAGTAGAACCAATTGGGCAAGAAATGAAAAGGAAGAAGTGGAAATGGATAGGGCACACACTTAGAAAGCCGCAAGATAGCATAGCAAGGGAAGCACTAGAATGGAACCCACAAGGAACCCGAAGACGAGGCCGCCCTAATAACACCTGGACGCGAGTAGATATCCTATGCTCCCAAAAAAAGTAATAAGGACAAAAAAAAAACAAAAAAAAAAAATTATAATATCTACAATTATGATTTCTAGGGTAGGGTCCTCTAGTAGGGTCCTTTCTCTTTTAATAATATTTTTCTTCCAGCGATCTTTTTAATATCTATAAAGTTTACATACGACCTGAGATAGAGGCTGCCGCTTCGAAAACTACTTAGTAAAAATCAAAAAATTGCGGCTTACTTCTAATTGGTGACACCACTGTTCATGTTACTTTTACTCCTTTTAGCAATCATCGTACTGTTAGAAATTTATTTATTATTTTTAGATATCGTATAGGTATTCATTCTCGCTCTATTGAATTTTATACATAGTGAAAATTTGTAGGTAATTCAAAATAAGTTACAGTTACTCATTTATTGAGAAAACTACTATAATATAGAAGATGTCCATCCAATGTGATCATCCAATGTGTGTACAAAATTTTTAAAATCAAAAAAGTGTATAAAAATGTCCAATCACACACTAAATTGACATTTATAGACATATTATGTTAATCAAGGTCAAAACGTGAGGGATCACTTAACATATACAATAATCTATGATCAGCCTGCACTTAAAACCTTTTGTCTCACATGTAAAATATATCTTAAATTCCAATTGTGAATTTTATATATTTTTACTGAATCATTTTATTTCTGGATTATTTCCCTGTCTGTAAGTTATGTTAATCGAATTAAATTAATAAGTTTCAATTTTATTTGGTATTCAAATTAGAATTTCTCGAAGGAGAATCCGCATACTAAACATAGGTAACACTATCCTGTGATATTAAAAAAAGATTCTGCAAAGTTCATATATTACAATCATCAAGTAAAACTGTCCCAAATGAACTTATAACAACGTATGCGTACGTACTATATAGTTATGTATCTACTCGCAAACTCAAATACGTTTGTTAAACTATCTATTCCTCAAATTTCGCTTTAAATTTGAGTATTAACTGTTAAAAATTAAATTAATACTGTTTTTACAGCACATATTTCATATTATTTTCATGTATCCTGCATATAGGCTGCATATAAGCACTGGTTAATATAATCGAAACCTTACTGTATTTTAGCAACAAAAAAAACAATAAGTATAATAATTTTACCTTTAATTTCATATATATATTATAAATCTCTCACCTAATTATAATTTAATCAATTTCAATGTTCATTGGGGCATTCGATACAAAATACTTTATTGCATAAATGATAGTATATAGAAAGAAGGTCTAATCCCATTTGACTTCAGTCACGTTTCATTTAGAGAATTACTTTAGAGTTTTTACTTTCATTTTATTTATTTTAACATCCTGTACCTTTTTTAACCAAAATAATTTTATAAAATATACAAAACGAATTAAAACCAAAAAATCTATAGATACTTTTTAAAGGTTTTTAATAGTTATATTACAGATTTTATTTATATACCATCTGCAGATATTATATACCTATTTATGCCTATATTTAACAAATTACTATTTAATTTTTATATATATATATTATAATAAACCAAATTTTTTTTTTGGGGAAAATTATACCTATATACCTATATAGTTTGATAAATTAAATTTCCCTAAGGATCTATCTATAAAATATTAATAAGTTTATATCATAGTATATAACTATTATATAATATCTATATATTATATTCATCAGAAATAATATAACTAAAGTGTTTTGTTGCTTTTAATCATTAAAGTTATATACCTAATATCTAATAGATATATCTAATAGATACATCTTTTAGATACCTATAATATCTTTTATTTTATTAAAGTTAAAATTCAACAAAAACAAAAAAACTAGAACCAAATTTTTAAATTAAGAGGGATTTTAAGAGATAAAGGCATTTATTTACCCATTATAAATTTATTAGTTAATATTTTAGAGGGTTTTTGAAAATTTTGTTTTATTTAAAAGTTTTTACCTAGTTGTTTCCTTTTTTTTTTTTTGGTTTTTTTTTTTAAATCATTATAAAATTTGTTATGTAATACCACAATTTTACTTCGGTTAAACCCATTTCATTTAAATCTATTTAAAAAACGAAATTTGATTAAATTGAATAATATTAAATTGTAGTCAATATATACTTTGGATTTAGAACTTCAAAATGGTGTACAGAAATTATTATATAAAAGGAGCTTCGAAAAAATTTAAGAACATAGGTCTTAATGAATTTTTGAAAGGATGTGTATATACCTAATTGCCAAAAAAAAAACCGGAGCATTTGATTAAAGTTCGAAAACCATTAGAAAAATCCAATAATACCGAAATCTGCCTTGATGTTGAATAGGGATGTCCAAAAATTTTGAAAAGTAATTATTCTGAAGAAGATTTTCAGGGAAACAATGTTAAAACAAAGATATTGGATATCAGGATAATAGTATCTATGGCTTCATGGACTTTATTAGCTTTAATTAGGTTAACCTTATAGATCCTTGTCCTCGAAAAATATATTTTTTTAATTATTTTGCTTTGAAAATACATCTACATCTATTACATCTAACACATAACATCTGAGCAAAAATGTATAGCGGATAGTGCTCTGCTCTTTCAACTAGTCGTAAACAGAGCTGGGTGGCACAGAGTTTAGACAGCCGACCTTTCATGCGAAAAGCCTGGGTTCGAATCCCATTGAAAGTTAAGCAACGTTGGTGGTTTTCGACTCGAATTAGCTACCATTCACCTATGAATTCAAATTAATGGCTTAATTAATAAATATTATTTATATATCTTAATAAAAAGTACATTAACATAACAATACAAATAAATACAAAATATAAACAAATAATTTAATTGAATAATATAACTCAAAGATATAGAATACCATATAATTCAAATACAAAATTTTTTTAATGGAATCATTAATATTTGTCAATTCTAATAACACGAATATAATACGACCCCCTGTTTCAATATGTGCCAAAAAAAAAAAGAAAAATGAAAGGTTGAGGGCTCAAATTCCTATAAGATCACAACTACTACAAACGTAGAAATAAATTCAAAATGGATTGTGTAAGCTTTTATTCTTGCATATAATTTGTTAGTATCTACCGCAAAGTCTCTAAAGTCTGTGAATATTTCTAATCAATTCTTGTTATATTATGTGAAAGCCTCCCGATCCCGTGGTACTATTTAGTTCATCTGCGAATCTAATCTTTTTTTTGACAGAAAATGTATCCAACATTTCATTAATATTGGCTGGGCAACTAATCTTTATGAGTACACGTCAATAACTTATGTTTTAAATTTGAACTCAATCAGACGGTTTGAACTCTAGAATTTTACATTTAAATCATTCAGTTGTTTGTTATACTAACTGTTTTAAAACAACGTACATTTATTTAATTAATAAAATATTCCTGAGCGAGCTTAATCTTTAAGTTTAGTCACCTACCCCAACGTATTTCTTTTCAAACTCAAATATATTGAAATATACATGACAGTTTTTAGCATAAAGCTTAAATAACGGAAAACTTATAAATCTTATATTGATTCGATTTATAAATCTTATTCGAGTATCGAAATATCGACTTGTCAATCAAATTACATGAGGCAATTGAAAAAAAAAACTTCTAGAAAATGAAAAAATATTTTTGATAAAAAAAACTTTTCTACATGAATCATTCTTAATTAAAAATCTATTTATTAAATAAAAAGATCAATTTAATTGTATTTAACACACTACCACAAATAAAATATTATTTTCTATTTTACTTTACACCCTTAAAATATAATTAGAATAAATGAATTAAAATCAAAAACCAAAAATTACACATTTTTCTCCGAATATAAAATAAATAATATAAGAAAATTTTACATACACATACACAAAATCTTATTATATATTTAAATATTATTCTTTAATTACTTTAATAACTCATCAATAATTAAAGAGATTCACAATCATGAGAGAACTATACAAAACATAAGTTATCAAACTAAAAATATATCATATAGTATATTGTGAATACATATATACAAATTTTATACATATGATATGTTAAATAAGGCACTCTTATAGTATATAAAGAAACTATAATAAATTCTTAAAATTGTTTGGTTTGAGGTAAAATTAATACAGAAGATGAATTTATATAAAAAATACAGTATGTTTAAAAAATATTCAACAAAAGTGTTTACGTGTTTCATATAAAAACTATTCAACACTCATTAAATGTGTGTACATTTGAAAAATGTCTCTGACACTTACATACATATTCGTATGATTATGCTGCCTAAAAATTGTAATGCCCGCAAAATTGGACTCAATATTTAGACAAGTACTTTAGTTCTAGTATTTAATAAGTAAGGCCAAAGATTTAAAAAATAATTGTGTTTATAATTTTTTAATAACTTTCAAATGAGTATCTTTCAGAAATTTATAATTTTATTAAATTTTGTCATTGATGCACACAGTTATACTGATATTATAAATACAAATTATTTATAAGGCACTTGTCGCTACTTGTTGACACTTAAGATTGTTGAATATCAACCCAAAAGTATTAATTAATGTATTAAGATCATTAAACTGTAGAAGAAGCCGTAATTTATTTTTTCAAAAAAAAATTTTTGAAGACGGCAACTCTATTTGTATTCCTAATGTGTCAATTCAGTTTTTGACAGTTTACTACCACTGTCACGTTTGGTTTCTATTGTACTTTAATTTTTATTGTATAAAAAATTTAATTAGATACAAATCTTTGTGGCAAACCCTTTCCTAATAAATAATTTAAGTAGGTAAAGGAGATGGCTTTCAAGATTCGGCATGAAGTTCTTAATTATCAGTAAAAATTTTAATTCGCGTGTCCTACGTTTTTGTTCTTACCTTAAAACATTTAATTTAAACATATAGTTATATTTAAACGAGTGAGACAGTGGTTAGAGTGCCGACCTTTCAAGCGGAAGGCCCGGGTTCGAATCTAAGTGAAAGAGAAAAAAACTTTTCTGGTTTTCGACTTGACTCAGCTACCATTCGCCAATGGATTCAAATTAATGGCATAATTAATAATTATATATCTCTAATAAAAAATACATTAATATTACAATATAAACAAATGCAAAAAATATAAACAAATAATTTAACTGAATAATATAACTCACAGATATAGAATACCATGTTACTCAAATACAAAATATTACAATATAAACAAAAATAGAACTGTATCTATTCAAAATCTAAGATGTTTCTACATGTTATAAGGTCTAGTACTATCTCATGTTTAAATTGTATGTGAAATTCATTTAGATCAATTCTAGTAATACGAATATAATACGACCCCCTGTACATATTATATATGCCTATATTATCTTTAATAAATGATTTTCAAATATATTTCCGAAAACTTTTAATTATAATTTGAAAAAATTTCAACTATTTTTGTGCAGTACTGTTTTATTAAATGAATAAAGTTTCTTAAATAAATAGAAAATTTATATAAAAATATTTTATTTTTATTTTATAATAATAATATTTATTTTTTATTTTATATTATATTATCATAAGATTTAAAAAGTACATGGAAAAACTTTTAGTTAAATTATTATTTTAACTAGCTTGTATATGTAAACATGATTGTAAATACAATACAATAAACAAACATTATGTATTATATGAAATCATTAAATAGCATAATTCAATACTCTGACACAATAAAAATGCTACTTGGATAAGTATGTATAGTAGATAACATGGCATATATTTATATTATGTAAATGATATTTATGTATATATATATATTTAAACATTAATAATCAAAAATGTTGTTTCACGTTTTTATAACAGATTATCGTTAAAAATAAATAGAAAGTAAATAAAAGACTTCCACAAAACTTAATCGAAGCTAAAACTACATTTAAGGTGTGGCGTAAGACGAGTAGAAAGATAAAAATACTTTTAGAAAATCCCTAGTGTTTACAGACAGATCAGTATTATAAAACCTACTTCTTAAAACATGATCAAACGTTTTTCGGATAGCGGTAGATTGTGATAATTTTAACATTTTAACAAATAGAAGCCTAGAATGACATTCACTCTATCATGTCAGTTGAAGATCCGGTACATAGCCATAGTACGATGCTTTCAGGCAACAAGATATCTGCCTTCAATATATTGTTCTAGGATAAAAGTTAGCATAGAATATGGATTTAATTTTATTGATGATAATCATTTTAATTTTTATTCGCACAAAACCGATGTCAGATGTCCGGAACCTACCTCGTTCATCCGTAACATCGTTCTCCTATTCATATCATTGTGATTCATATTTTATATACCGATCTGATGTTCTTAATATTGGTA